>JAEIFU010002471.1:0-43430 GCA_018904235.1 Lordiphosa stackelbergi
TTACACTGTTATTTGTCAGTTTATGTGACAGATAGCTCTATGGAGAAGTTGTGAAAACGGCCCTTAGTATTCTAAAACTATTAAAACTATTTTCAAGAATTTTACAATTTCGAAGCGGATCGGAAATACCGCTGCAACCGAGACGAGACTGACTGAAAATGATTCTCAATCTACGGTGTCATTTTATTCTGCTGACCCTAGGCTCTTCTTTAAGCAGAAATTATCTTACGACCCGCTTAAATTGGCCTGGTAATCATCATCTAGGGGGCGTGGCACCAACGCCTTGAGAGATATTCATCACCTTAAATGGACCAAAAACCACATCATTAAGCCAGTCGCCTTGTGAATTAATTACAATGAGGCAAAGGTGCAAAACTCATTGGGGGTGGGGTGCGGACAAGGATGGGGGAGAGGGGGTCCAACAGAGAATGGAACCAAAACCAGAGAACGAAAACATCCATTGACAAGTGACTAGAGGAGAATAGAATGAAAGCGTTGCTGTAATTACCTTTGGTCACACACACACTCGCACGCACATAATTAACTCGATAATTAGGACAAGCCCGTAGTCGAAGCCTTCGTACTGCCTTCTGCCTGGCCCAAGTTGTGCTCCGGAGAAGGCGCAAATGTATGTAATGGTGTGTTAGGCCTGTTGTTGCTGTGGTTAGTCCTTCTCAATTGCTCTTTGTTTGCCCGGATAATGACTTCCGGTTTGCCAACAAAATGACAGCCGGAATTCGTAATTGCTTTTAAGCGTTTTCAGGCCTGCTCTCAATTTTCCAAGTTGGCGCCCTCCCCACCCTCCCCCCCAAAGCACGAAAAAATGGCGTAAAAGTTGCCATTATTGTAAGTAACCTAACCCTTAACGAAGTTGGCACGCATTTGACCCAATTTCCGAAGGCGACCGATAGGGGAAAAGGTGCGAAGAACTTGTAAAACTATGCGGCAAATTGCAAACATACAAATTCCAAAGCGTTTGTTATGCAAATGCATTTGCTTGAAGACGAGGCAGGGTTAGGGGAATGAGTAAAAATGGCGAGCAAATTCCTGTAACTGTGATATGTTTTAGAGACAAGTTTGCGGAAGTTTGCAAGAAACAGGGAATAAACAAATCTAAATAACAGAAATAATTAAAAATACCAAAAATGCTAAGAAATTGTAATAAAACTTGATTTTCCAAGCAAACAGTTGACTGCAAAATACCCTTATTAATTCGAAAATGTTCCATGTTTTGTTTTGGTACGATCTTATTCCATACTCACAGCTGTGCTTCCAAGAATATGGCAGCCATTTTATGATTACCAACAATTGAATTACCCAATTAGGTAACTCAGCGCACACGTACAAGTGCCTTCTCTTATAAATCTGATATCCTACTTAACCTCTAGAGATTGTCATGATATAAACCTGTTACCCATCTTTAGTACCATTTCACAATAATAAAGAACAAGTTTCTCGTTCCGCTCTTTATTTGCGGTAAAATGCTAATTAATAGCCCAGGTTCATGCCTGACCCTGGGAATATGGTGGAGGCCTTTTTAAAGCCACCCAACCGTTGGTGGCCAACTCTTTAACGTGGCTCAAATATTAATAGAATGCCGAGTTTGTGAATGCCAGGCTGGGCCGGGCCTGTCTAGGGAATTGACGGTCTTAAATTTATATAAAATATATATTAAATATTCTTTAGCAATGCAACCGTTGGTTTAATATTTATAGCAAAATCCCTGGGGTCAATGGCAATGGAAATTTCAAGCACGAAAAAGGTTCGCATTTTAAATGGTTATCTCTTGTGTAAGCCAGGCCGGCTCTCTCCCTTTGAATGTCTTTGGGGATAAGGCAAGGGATATGACTTTGGTTTTGTAATTTGTGTGAGTGAGTTGGCAATTGGCTTGGAATTGATCTAATAAGTGGGAGGAAGTAGATTATGGCAATTTAATACTGAAGAGTGGCTCAGACACATAACATTGTTTGTAATCGTCTCACGGTAGCGCTCTCCATTCGCAGTAACGTTCCTGCCTTTGCCATCTTTAGAAAAGTACGGTCCAATAATGCCACCGGCCCATAATCCACACCAAACAGTGCATTTTTCAGGATGCATTGGCAGTTCTTGCAATGCTTCTGGCTGCTCTTCACACCAGAGAGAGAGAGAGAGAGTGAGAGAGAGACGGTCACACCGGCAAAGCTGAAAAGACACGAATTGTAGGTTGGCAGCACCGCTGCACAATTTAAACAAAAAATCAAGCTTTTCACAGAGTAGAAGCAATTCCGCGCCAAGTTTTATTTATATTGAAGCGCAAGTTAAAGTCTTGGCTGGCAAAGCAGAGGGGTCAAATGCCCAACTGGTGGTGGGCCACCTCCAAATGCAGAGGTTTAATCCTTGTCGAAAGACTTATTACCATCATGGAAGGTTAAGCAAGAGGTCTAAAGCTAAGTTCACACAGGCAAATTATTTGGACAAATGCTGAAAATTTGGCCATATACATAGAATAATTTCGAAAATTTTCGGCCATAATTGATTAAAAATATTTGCGTTTAAGCTTTAAGTCTTGTAAAATCTTCAATCGTGGCTATTTTTATCCAAATTTTGCTAAATTATTTGCCTGTATGAACTTAGCTTAAGCAATGAAATAGGGGAATTAGTATGCGCATCTGTCTCTTCAGCAATGTCTGCAGTCTTGTACATATATAAAAGGTATATCCTATATTTTCCATTTTTGGTTTACTTATTAGTAATTTAGACTTTGTTTTTGTTTTCAAATATTTTTTAGTGTGGCCCTATATAAAAATATAAATATATAAAATATGCATTGCAGATGTACATTGTTTTTAAATCAATGAAGATGAAGTCGACTGCTACAAAATTCACCTAGATGGTTAGCCTTAAACATTAGCAAGCCAAATGCAGTAGCAATAGCAAGATGATTGAGATGATTACGAAAAACTGCCTTCGAATTAGCAGAGCAAAATAAGTGTTTGCGAATAATTATACATTTCCACATGTGGAGTATATTTATATAAATATCGTTAACTGACACGCACACAAAGCGCATTTTAGTTGAGCAAAAATCGTTATTGAGCAAAAGCAGAATTGAATGTGTTCATTAGAAGAGAGTGGGGACAACATTCTTCGTTGTAGTCTACTAAAATTTAAATTGAACCCAATAAATTAATAAATACAAATAAGCCCAAAAGAAAAATTTGTTTCCTATAACCGTAACCGTATAACCTTTATTTACAAAACCGGTTATCAGTACCGTAACCGAAACAAATATATGGGTTCATTTCGGTTTTCCTCTACTATCACATTGAACATATTACTACATATGAATTTATTCACTAAAGTTGGATGCTTATTTGTTATGCGCCGTGCTGTTGCTAATGGGCTGAACAGTCATATAGCTAGATACTCAGACGCTAGAGTTTGGTCGAAGCGGAAATTGATTTATAATTTCCCGAGCCGCTCCGAAAATGTTGTGCAACAACTTTCGGATACATTTTGTGTGGGGCTGGAGATATAAGCAGTGTTCTTTATTTGGGAACAGACTTTGACCACTGAGACATATATAACGACAACCCCAAACGCATCGGAAGATTAGAATTAGCACATTTAACCAGAGGTAATAAGCCAGCTCCATGGACCGGAGGCGGAAATATTTGTAAAATAAAATGTTTTTATGTAATGGAAGTGTGTTGCTAATTTTTTGTAGCAAAGAAACATTAGCTTTGTGATTAATTTCGGACGGGCGTTTTTTAATTCCCTATCACAAGTACCATGCTAATGGCCATTGCCATTTTTGGCTTTTGCGTGCTCATGGTGGAATTAATAAGGTGAAGCTTAGTAGTTTAATTTTGACAGAAATTTGCAGTGCAGTATACGCGTATATGATCACGCTATCACGTGCAAAAAAATGTGAAAATTAAACAAGGTTGTGGGGGAAAAAAAATCAACAATATTTACAGATCTTTTTGAGTTATCAAAAGTTGTGTTAGCAGAACCGCACACACAATAAGTGTTGATTGTTTGCTTTCAGGAGTAAAGTTTATAATGACATCTCGCTTGGACAATCAAACTCTAAATGCTACTATGATATCTAAGTGTAACTACAATCTCGATTAAGATGTCATTTCTTAGACTAACCATTTGTTACATGAAGGTACATAACGAATTAGAGTGTTTTCGTTGACCAATGTACATTTATTTAATTAGTTAATGAATGAATGATGAATGAATAACAAATGAAGAAGTTTCTTAAATTTTAGTTAAAACTTATAATGGTCAACTTTAAAATAGGCGAAAATAATGGTGAAAATTCTGTAAAGGAAATTTGAACTAAGTACATTTCCTGAATAAATGAGATTCCAGATGGGACAAGATTTGTCAAAGTAATATTTTATACTAATAACCGAAACCGTAACCGAAACCCGAAACAGAATAAGGCTAATAACCGTAACCCTAACCGTAACCCATATCTCACAACCGTAATATAACCGTAACCGGAAAAAAGCGATCGACCAAAACAGTAACCGTAACCCAAACCGTTATTCGTTCCGGTTTTAATCTCTGGTGAAATGGGCCCAGGATAGAAACAGACAGACGGACGGACGGACAGACGACGGACAAAGTTTAATCGACTCAGCTCGTCATGCTGATCAAGAATATATATACTTTTATGTGGTCGGAGATGATTCCTTCTATGCGTTAGCAAACAAAGGCGAGTTTTAACGGGCGCGAATGGCGTCTAAAGTTTTTGTAAATAACTCATACGCAGTGTTGCCTATTATCATATAATTATTTCATTTATAAACAGTCGGCGATGATTTTATTTATAAACTATTCAAATTTGTAAATATCTTGTAGATGTAGATTCCTTTTTGAATTTCATAGAATGACACAATTGAAAGAACTAAAATTGGTTTGTAAAAATTTGTATTTGGTTAACGTGTCGTATGATTAATATTTTTTAAAACTTCGAGACCCTGTCACGCCCATTTAAAATTAAAATAAAATTTTTTAATTCTCACAATTATTAATTATACAACAAATATTAGCTTTGGGAATGCTGAGACCTCCTTTTTTCCATTTTGCCGGTTTGGGGACCGCTCTATTGGACATGCATGTATGTATTTTTTCATTTGTAGCACATTGTTTTCACCTCAAGTTTTTTGAGAACGCAAAAGCTCAATTTAAGTTGATATTTTTTCGGTCTTGACTGGGAATTGAATGGAATGCCAACGTTCGTGCCGTTCAGCCGTTGCAGACTTTTGCAGATTCACATTTAGAAGGCTACTTATGCTTGGTTGAGCTGACAAGAAGTTGCCAACTCGCTCTTTCTCTTGTATTTCTCTCTGTCGAAAAACGGTTTTTGTGTTGTATAAAGCAAATATAATCCGATTGAAAACAACATCTTGTTCTTCTTTTAAGTAGTACGCAACTTATTTTCTGAACAGGTTTTTTCCCTCTGAGTATGAATTTACCAGAAATCAGTAGGTAGGTCGGAAATCTATTTGTACTCCATAAGCTAAGTACTGCATTCATTTGGGAATTTTAAGGATAGATTTGAAAATCAATTCCGTACTCATTGCAAGAAATTGGGTACTTAAAATTTTTGTTCTAATTTCAATCAAATTTACGGTAGTTTTTTGGCTTCAGAATGCTTTGTACTTAATCTAGGTACACCCAAGAACAAAACATGCTGAACATTTTAAGAACAAGACTTTATAACTTCCATCCCAATAGTTTTAGAACTCCGTATTTCCGTCCTCACCTCACGTCCTTAGGTTAGTCTCAAGATTTTACCATGGCTGTGTGTTAGATTTATTTTAATGTCCCGATCTCCCCCTTTCCATAAATTAACAAAAATGTCCCTACTCACTGCAGGCTACCAGATCGACTGCAGGCAAAGATCGACTCATACACAAATTGTAGTACTTCTTGATAATTAATTTCAATAACCTAAATTGATTTCCATTTCATTTCTCCCAGCACTTCCTTCTGCCCAAATGATCACGTTTACCCATTGCAATTTAATTACATGCTTCTTTCAAACACACACACACACGCACACCCTCGATGCATCCATTGAAGAACCTGTGTTCCTCAACCTCCGTCCCCCGCTTTCGTCATTGACTCAATTGCAATTACAACAACAAGAAGCCGCTTAGTTTATTTGAGGTGGTTTTGGGCGTTGGGTGGAAAGGTTTGCATATTTCATAGTTGCTACGCATAAGTGACACTTGTCAAAACACATTTTCCACACCTGCCTTTGCCTCTGCTTCTTCTCCCCGTCTCCATTTCGACTCGCCTTTGCCCAGAGGCAAAACAGCATATTTCAAGTGCGGCACTTCATGTGCGTCAAACAGAGACGACCCAATGTTAGGCAAGCGGAAGGGGTGTCGAGAGCGTCGGCGGGAGGGGGTGCATCAAAAGCATACCGAACAGAAAAAAGTGCTCAAGTCGAAAGCCCTCAAGTTGTTTTGCAACATTTGCAACACGTCAAGTTTTTTAAGGTCAACATGTCGCTGGCAGGCACCACCCAGACTCAGGGCGGAGAAATGGAAATATTAGTTGGTTGGCTCAGCTGCATTTCCATTTATCGTTTATCAGTGGCTGCCTTTGTCTTTCCTTTTTTCAATTTGGTTTAGCTTAGAGAGGTCCTGGCCCAGCTCTCTTCGTTTTAAGTAATTCATTACAACTGCATTTTCGACCACGGGGGGGAAGAAGCTGAATTTCCACGAGGTTTTCAAGTGAATTTCAACCGCCCTCCATTTTGGCGAATCAAGCTGTATAGGAGCGTAGTTTGAATTCTCCCTAAAAGAGGGGGACAAAGACATGATTTCTAGAAGCAAGAAGATAGACCCATTGTAAATGTAAAATTGGCTATACAGCCCCAAAGGGGAAAAGCCTAGCTTCTCTGCACAGAGAAATTTAATTTAATTCAATTCATGTTTTCTAAGAACTTTACAAAAATATAATATTTTCTTCTTTTGACAAAATAATCTCTTTTTCCAATAATTATATTATTTAAAATTCAATGATGAATTTTATTATGATATGTTTAAAACATCAATTTTTATCAATTTGATATTCTTTCATATCGGTTTAAAATTGATAAGAAAAAATATAATTTTTTTCTGTTTGGATGGAGATGGTCCCATTGTGCTGCCATTTACTTCCCATTTTACTGAATCAGTATAATAGCAGTTTAAACTTTAGTAGAGATGAAGGGACTATTTCAGATACTGTCGAGAGGTTAGGTACCCTGAAATAGGCTGACCTAATCTTCTAATGGGATTATTGAGGGGAACAAGATCTGAAACTTTGCATCTCTGAGTAAAGAGAACTAGTTCCGTTGGATGGCGTTTATGCAGAAAATATCGTCCGCATTAGACTGCTGACATGATGATGTTTGACATCTAGACCCATCCGGAGGTTTAGACGAAACTTAATAGATGACAGGGGCAGGTCAGAAAAAGAGTAAATGGGAGACGGACTACTTCTCTTCGTCGTCCTGGAATTTTCTGCCGAAGTCATAGTAAGGGACGCAAAGTCTGGCGGAGTGAGTCCGTACCAATTCTGGATGGCGTCGAGCTCAAGTATTTTGCGTATTCGATTGCTTTCTTGATAGCAAGATCTCTGCCCGATACCGAGTTCTTCCGAGTACACTCTTTCTTCCACTATGTTGTCGAACCATCAGTGTGGATTTTTATTTATTTAACGGCAATTCAGAGGGACCCTGATTCCACTCTTCTCTAGATGGAATAGAGACGTGAAAGGGTGTGGAAAGATATTCTTTTAGTGTGCATTAGTCGGGACTGTGATAATAAGGATATTGACAAAAACTAGTAGTGCATCATTGTTTCGAGTCTCTCATGCGGAGAGCAGGTTGCCTGGCATTTGCCGCCACCGCATATCTCTCCGCTTAGGACACAGAATTGGTGGTTTAACCCATAGAAAGATCTGCATTATGTACACTAGCAATTAAAAAATTATACCTAAAAGCTGAGAACTCACTTATGATCCCTGGGGTCGTTAGCGTGTCGTAGTGTTGAGTTTTTCAAGAATGAGTGAACCAAATTGAGTTGTTCACTAAACTGTGCAAGTGAACATGTCCTTTAATTGTTAAGTTTTGTTCAGTGAGAGTTGTTCAGTCTCTCCTTCTCAGTAGGCTGTTCATTAACTAGTTCAGTGAATTGGTCAGTGTGACCTAATCGGTGACTGTTCGGTTAGTTCGGTCAATATTCAGCTGTTATCAGACAATAACAATTGCAATTCTTTTTGTTGTTAATATTTACAAAAAAAAATTGATTATGCTGTTATTTGTGTCAACGTTTATTTTAAATCACAAAATAACAAGTTATTTTGCAACTTTATTTTAAAAGTTAAAAATAAACGTTGAATTTTTAATGTTTTGCGAAGTTAATACAGCATGACTGGACAAAGTTGCGTATGCACGTACCTTGAGTCACTACTGCCACCATGCCGATTTAGGTTCAAAGTCGGATAAGCTATTACACATACCTGAACTAAGAACAAATTGTCGCTTATATGCAATCAATGATAGATAAAATATGATTAATAATATATTGTGGCTCGTAGACACAACACTCGGCTCTGAGCTATGTTCCAGCTCCATCGGCTGGGAATAACCATTAACCGGCTCTCGGCTCGTGAGCCATAACGCATGGTCATCTCTCAACAATGACCCAACTCGTTACTGTGGGGAGCCCCCACAGCTTTCTGTTCTACGCTGAACCACAGGCTGTGTGGTTCTGCGAGTTGTCTTACCTATTACCGTGACAATGACTTTTTAAAATCAACGTAATAATACCAATGAGGATTCAAAATAGAAAAAATGAAGAACGTTATCGCAATCATTGAAAATCACGGGATCTTTGAGCACAGATTATGAAGGAAGCTAACGGATCTCTATATGGTAATAAGACCGCTAATTACTTAGAAACTGCTTTTCAATGTAAAAACAAGAACTACATTGCTCTGTTTATGACACAACTGAACACGTGACAATCACCATAGGAAGATCAATCACTAAAGAATAAATATAATATCAATACTATTGTGATGCAAAAAATAAACATGGCTATAGAGCTCGTGTGGTTTTGGTCAAAATTAATATGATTTATAAGGAGAGACATTGTTACTATTGCGATCCTTACCGGTATTTTTCCGCGATTAAATGATTTGTCAGTAACGGAGAGAAATTGGTTTGAAATGTTCCTTTAATGTGATTTGGACTATGTTCTTTAACATTGGTCTCCCATGGTGTATATCGCGGTTCAGTAGTATCATAATCGCGACATGTTGTTATAATTTGTGGTATTGGAAGGAGTTTCTTTAAGTAATTAAGCGGTCTTATTACATGGACAACCATTAGCTACGGAGAATGGCTCTTATGCATTGATCTAGCATTTTCACTTGATGAGAACACAATTTATTTGGATTGTTATATTTTCCGATCACTCTTTGGTATTTTTGCCTTTTGATTTCTTGATTTTGTCAGTAACGGAAAGTGGTTTAAAACGATTCTTATGATCTTGACCATATTCTTTAGCATTGGTCTTCCAACGTGTTTATCGCGGTTCATCTTCGGTGGCCCGATGCATACGCCTGCTCGTTCGGTCTCGGCCATGCAATCAAAGTCCGCCAGTCGCCTCTGTGAGCTACAAGGACCAGTGATCACGCAAACAGCAATGTCTGCCCGAACCTGGTATCCACATCTTAGTCGAGGTCTTCCCCGCCTGACTCTTCCTCCATAGTCAGCCGCCTTTGAATAATAAGCTTTCCTTACTGGAACTTCTTCGTCCATCCTGGTGACATGTCCTAACCAGCGCAGCCGCTGTTGCTTTATCGCGGTTCAATGTTGTCACTACATGACGGTGTTATTATGTGTGGTCATTTGTAAAATTTAAAATCAGTTTCTTAAAAATGATCGCGATCTTGCCTACCTGGCGGAAGTCGTTAGCTTCAAATTGCGCTCAATCAACGATCCTGCCGGATTTTCGCGGTCATTGTCAACGTTCTTCATTTTTTACTATTTGAATCTCATTGGTATTATTACGCGATTTTAAAAGTCGGCCGTCCACAGATGCCGTCGGTAAGAATAACTCGCGAACCCACAGTCTGTAGCTCCAGCGTAGAACAGAGAGCTGGCTCCCAGCGTAGAACAGAGAGCTGGGGCTCACAGAGCCGAGAGCAGCTCACGTGCTATGGCTCACGAGCGAGAGCCGGTTATGGCTCCCAACACGAGCTGCCGAAAAAGCTACGTCGCGACCGATGTTTGTAGCTCTGAGCACAGCTATATTATTAATCATATATTTTATCTATCATTGGTTACATCACAGCGACAATTTGTTCCGTTCAGGTATGTGTAATAGTCATCGACTTGAACCTAAATCGGCATGGTGGTAGTGGACTAAGTACGTGCATACGCAACTTTATGTCCCAATGGCTTACTGCTTTACTTGATATTGCGGATTCAACGTTTATTTTTAACTTTTTAAATAAAAGTTGCAAAATAACTATTATTTTTGTGATTTTAAAAATAAACGTTGACAAATAACAGTTATAATCAATTTTATAAAAATAGCTGTTATAAAAAAACTTTATATAAAAATTATAAAATAACAGTTAAAAAAATTTATATTTTAAAGTTATGATAACTGTTAAGTCTCAATTTTTTATTTTTAAACTTGCAATAGTTACGGTCCCTGCTTTTTGTTGTTAATATATGGCAGCTCATCATCTAAGCAACCCTTCTGGGTGTAATCACGTCCTTTTTATTCATGATACGATATTCTTTGATCAGAAATCACAGCCATATGTGAAACCATTTCCCCGTGGACACTTATATAAACAAATACATAAGCTGGTTACAAGACAGTTATACGACAGAACAATAGAAACAAGACCATGTGAATGTCGTGGAAGCCGGACTTATAGCCAACAAATTATTACCACAAGTTTTTGTATACATCCACAGCACCTGCATGTAAGGAATGAGCGATCATTCTTCATGCCTTAGTACTAACCCCAATTGTTAGTAAAAAAACAAACATTACCCCAACTATGGCGAATTCATGCCAGTCAAAGTTCTTTCAGTTAAACTCCACTTTACACCCAAGATCTTCTAACCCCCTTGGGGATCTTCTCACTTCGCTATTGCATATGATCGGAAGCATGCAGAAGCTGAGGAAGAGCAAACCTTTCAATCGCTTCCAGACTATTATAGTACGTCATGTTATTGAACTGTCAGGTATAGCATTACTCTCAGAAAATTCAAAAAAAATCCCTTCGATAGATCGCGAATTATGAAGAATTTTCATGCAGAAAAAACGGGGGTCATCCGTGGTTTCTTTTTTAAACGAATTTTAAAGTTGTAATTTTTGCCCATACAAATACATGCTTGATCACATATGCTTTTCGATTTCTGTTTGTTTTTTTCAAATAAATATATTAAAAATATTATTTTCCTATGACTCAGGGGAACATTTGCTTGAATTTCAATGCGAAAGTGAGGAAATCTTTACACCTATTTGATCTGTTTTGAACTCTTTTCCACGCCACCTATTGAGGTAAAATTCAAGGCGCGTTTTTTTTTAACGTGGTTTCCCCATGAGGCCTACTCCACGTAAGCCACAGAAGGGCGTTTTTTTTTAAGTGGTGTCCCCTAAGGAAGGGCCTAATCCACTGTCGTCTTCCCCGTGCACTTCCTCTTCCTCCTATGAATTAATATTTTATGTTCATAATTCGCGATCCATCGATGAATATTTTATTGTACCCAATAAAGTAAAATTTTTAAAAAAACGCGCACATTTTCCATTACTCACCTCAGCAAAATGAATATCATTAACGATGTTTTCTTTTTCGGGATTATATAACTGACCAATAGCCAGGAAGATGTTATGGATCCTATCCTTGTGACTTGGGAATCGTTTATAAAACATAAACTTGGCCAAATATCCTGGATAGTGCATTTTTTTTCGCCCAAAATGAGGCAACTCGGCCTTCACGTCCCGCCACAGCCTTTCTATGTTTTGTGTGTGTGCTTGTGTAGAGGGATCCACAAAATTTTTGGAATGGTTCACCGTTTGGTGTAGAAACCCCCTCATCTTCCAGGCAATTGTAAGCTTTCCAGCAATCCGAAATGACCGTGGATCCGTCAGCTATATTTTCCTTAATTATTTTTAAGAGTGTTTCCTTTCCACGGTCTTCAACCGGAATTACGAAAAATTTACCGGACTCTCGTTCCAATCCACCAAAAATCCACTGACCCTCCACAACCCGACCACAATTATATTTCCGCCTTCCGATTTTGGACTCGTCAATTTCCACGATTTTGCCGTGGCCACCAAGTTTCCACTGCTCTCACGGATAGACCAATCTATATAAACCTCCCTTACAAAGTTTTTCCAGTCTATAATTGTTTGCCTGGCCCATCCCAATTCGTCTTCCAAAAACTGAATTTCACCTTTTAAAG
Source organism: Lordiphosa stackelbergi (assembly GCA_018904235.1). Lineage (NCBI taxonomy): Eukaryota > Metazoa > Arthropoda > Insecta > Diptera > Drosophilidae > Lordiphosa > Lordiphosa stackelbergi. Next base: position 12,494 of record JAEIFU010002471.1, read on the forward strand.
TAAAAATTGTAAACAAATAGAAGAAAAACAAAGGCTACAATTCAAGAAAGTTAATTTTACCTTTTAAGCGAACTGTATCCCATACACAAAATTGGCAATCTCCCTGTATGGATACTTTTGAATCAGCAAAAAGGTATTTTTGGTGATACTTTCATTGAAATTGCACTGTTTCTTGACTTTCTTTTATTGCCCATGGTTGTATGATCAACTGTTTGGCTGAAAGAGAATAGTTTGCTGTCATCTTTTGCACCTGCTATCTTACAGCCAGCAGAACAATTTCCACCTTTTTTTCTTTCATTCAAAACTTGAAAATCCTTCGTTTTTCAACACTTCGGTGAAACAATCGCTATCGATAATTTTAGTTTGATAAACGCGCTCAAAAAGACCTAATAGGAGTGAATAAATATAAAATTAGGAATATGGAAACGAAACATTTCGAACTAATTCTTCCAAAAAATGCTGTCACTAGCTTAAAAATTATGCAAGGACTTAACTATATATCCAGGGGAACCATTGCTAATATAGCTGTTCGTATTTTTGCGATGTTTAAGTGCGTTTGGGCCAACACAAAAACCAGCAGCCGTCACCCTCCCAGCTAGTGGCGTAAATTGTAAGTATTCATTATATTCCATTCGTTTGTACTAAAAAAATTGGCTCTTCAAAGCCAAATATTTTTTTTGTCACATCCCTAATAAGATTCTATCCTAAAATAACTTCCCCTGAAGGTATCCCCCCCGTTCTTTCAGATACCCACTACACCCTTGTAATGAAAAGTAGTTTGTCTGCTGCAAACGTTTATTGTTACTTAGCCGGGGGGGTTATACGTAGTATCTAGAGCTGCTGCAGCATCTATGTTTTGTAAGGATGCCGTGTTTACTCTTTAAGTTGTGTGTGCGTGTGTGCGTCTCGTTGGCAGCACAAACACTTTTTCACAAAAATTTCTCAAAAGAATGTTAGACAAACCGCTTTGTTGGCAACAATTTGGGTTAAAACTTAAGTGTTTTGCTTCGAGTTGCCCTCAAACCCCTTAAATTCTTTGCCATTGCAGAGCTTTGGCCTGGCTAAAAATACTAAGCCACAAGAAGGCGAAGAGAAGAAAAGAAAACCGAAATGGAAAAACTAACAAAGTTGAATGAAATTGTTCTTTTTTTGTTTGTATGAAATGTCCTTTCACTTTTGTTGCTTAAAGAGTCAAGCACCTGCAGTCCTCTCAAAAATAATTAACATCACCAGTTTCGGGGCTAATTTCACAGAAAGTTTGGCCAAACTTACAGACATGTATGCAAAGCAGAGGCCACATCAAAGCTGCGAAAGTTGTAAACCAAAACCAATCCATTCCAAATGAAGTCGTAGATAAATTTGTTTGTTCGCATTTTCGGGTTGGTATTATTGGTATCTCCTTGGAGCGCTAAGCGTAACTTAACTAATTTTAAAGTTTTCCAAATGTGTGAGCGGAGAGCACCAAGTTTCTGGTGCGGAGGAAAAGTTTGTAACGCAACTGATTTGGCTTTCGAGTTTCTTATGAAATTAGTTGCAATTTTCAGCAGCACCAGGGGAAAATTTTACATTTGGCCAGGAAATTGTCTACAGCAGATTGCGGTTGCCATCATCATCATCATCATCATCCACTGCCTCCAATAGAATTGACACATTTAAAGTGATTTAAACAAATTTTTTGCAAATTACAACCCAAGCGTAATTGATAAATTCGTAATTTTGTGTGTTGTTATTAATTTTCCAGCTTTACTTTTTGGTTCACAATGGAGCTGAAAATCGGCAAATGGATTTGAAAAAGGAAAATTTTAATATCATTAAAAATCAAGTTTTAATATCCATTTCAAGTGGATCTTTTTTCCAGTATGGTCATACTATTAAAGATTTATATGGTCAAAATATGCATCAGATATTACTTCTTCATTATATCATTTATGTTTATGCCGTTTGCAAGTTTTCACAAAAATATTTTTGTTAGTGTTTTGTACAAGTGTTTCGGATCGGTCTCGGACTGAGTAACTACTGGCTGCTGCATAGTGTTATCTCTATTATTTTTCTGAAAATATTAAATCACTAATAATACTTTTGCCATAATCGTCAAACAATAAATAACACTGCCAAACCATTTGTGTCTTGCAGTACGCTCTTTTTCTTCATCCAAAATAACAAATCTTGCAATAGCAAATCCTATCTCTTCAGCACATGAAAAATATTCAGCAGTGGTATTAGATTGGGTTGGCTGTCACCGGGGATCATTTGAGGAAAGTTTCCAATTTTTATTGTTGGCACTGTTGTGGACATTTAAAATACTGTGCAACATACAGTAGTAGGATGGAGTTGCGGCAATTTGTGTCTCTTTTTCTCAACACTTTAAGCCTACTTATAAGCATTAAGTATGTGGATCCCAGCGGCGCAAATTGCCATTACAAAATGGGTTACTCCTGCGTTACTTTGCCATCAGTATGAAGGAAATACTCCCATACAATCTGCATTACTTTGCCATGTGCATGGTACAACTACACAAGGTACGGCATTCAGCTAAAAAATGTGGCCCAAGCGCTTTTGCTGAGGTGCGAAAGAGAGGGAGTGTGAGAGCGAGAATCAACGGCGCACATGCACACAAATTAAATATGTGTGTATGTGTGTGCATTAAAAAATGTATCTACATACGTAAATACCCTGCAAACATTTTGTCGGGTTTCTTATCTCCCTCGTCAAAAAGTGAGTTTGGCGATAGTTTGAGATGAGAGTCTGATGATAGTTTGGCGATTTACAAAAACAAAACACAAGGTTTCGCATTTTTAACATAAAAGGGATAAATTGGCGATATGTGGCATCATTTTCTATTGCCCATATATATGGACAGAGTGATAAATAAGAACTTGAGAATTACAAGCATTCATTTAGGGGGGTAAATGCTTTCAAATGGATTCAATACAAGTAACCCTCTAGTTGCCTTGTCTTAGACGCACAGCATGGCGCAGTCGTCTAAAACGTCAGTCGAATCGCCTCAGAGTAAGTAAAAGTTTTTCATGTAATTAAGAAGTATAAGTTTGTTTAATTCGTTGTTTATCAGAACAGTCAAGCAGCAACCAGCAGCAAGTTGTGTAGCAGCGCGCACAAATATTTTTTTTTGTGTGAATCGCTTTCATATCCCTGAGAAGAGACTTTTTCGTATCTCCCAGAAGAAACGCTTTCTCTCCTTCAAGAAGTGTCGCAGAGTGACACATTTCTTCCCGAAGGGAGATGAGAATGCGATAAATATGCGATATCGCCAGAGTGAAGCGACACCTACTGGAAGAATCGCATTCTTATCTTCTGCGATAAAAAATGTTTGCTGGGCTGTTGTGATGAAACAACAATTATAACAACAAAATGACAAGTGCACGCAGTGCATAAGTATGTAAGCATTTTATTTTCAAAAAGCACAACAACATGGCACTGCACTCTGCACTAAATTTGAACACATTTTTTTTTGCAACGCAGCAACATCAAACCAAAAACGATATCAATTCACTCTAAAAACCCACCCCCCAAATGTGCACTTAAGCAGCAACAAAAAGAATTAAAAAAGAGCAAGTAATTTATTTAATATGAATACATTTTCTTTTCAACAAGATCGAGATCGCTTCAAAAATCCACCACCAAAAGGCGCAGCAAAAACCGGCAACCTTTCATTGCAAATGTCTACCGCATACTAAAATTATGTGGCCCCGCGCCGAGGCCGCATACAGCGAGTGCCGTACCATTAGTTAACATAGCCTATGTGCATGGCCGCTTTGTAAACGGGCTGCCGACAACCTGCATTACTAGGTGTTAAGGATGTATGCCAGAGCCGAACTTCCCATTACGAATGCGTACATTATTTTTTAAATTGTAATGCAGAATGTTCGCAGTCTGTTTGTTTTCGATTACTATCTCTCTAACGAAAATCAGCGAATGTAGTGCCTTACATTTTCGACAGTCGTCTTGCATATTTTCGACAGAACACGTTGAGCTCTGCGCCGCTGGGATTTTCACTCACCGACTCCATCCGAATGCTGTCATTAAATATGCCAAGTCGCTTCTAAAATATAAAAGGTTAAATATTAGGATTGCACGTATTAAATTAATATCATTAATATTATTAATATCTGACGTATCCATTAATATATTTGACCTTACCCCCTACAATCGTATAAAATAGTCTGGACAAAAGAACCCTCATACCTATATGAAAAACTTAACTTTAACCTTTCAAAAAGAACAAACAACATTGTGTGTCAAAAGTACAGACTGTCAGTTTCGGAAAGACAATTTTTCATCCATAACTGTTCGCTGTTGGAATCGATTACCCAACGATATAAAGACTATAAGGAACGCCACGCAATTTAGGCTTAGAATAGAAGAACACTTACGAACTGCAAACATTTGACTCGAGGAAACCATTAGTTGATAAAGGAATAATAACATTTTATATTAATTCTATAATTGAACTGTTTAATTTTGTATGTTAACGTTAAATGATGATATTGATACATCTTTTAGGTATAAGCCTCATTTAAGTAGGTTATCTAAAATATTTAAGTAATTTTCAACCGTTGTGACTGGCGCAATATTTTATAAGTATTTTTGTACTTGTAGCGTCAGGATGTCTTGCCAATTAAACAAACAAACAAACAAAGTCACATTTTAATACCACTTACAAACATCCAAGCGCTTCTTGTGAAGATTCATGCCTCTCATGGTCAGCAGCTCCTTTCTGCAATGCGCTGTAAGCTGCCGAGTAACAAGTTGCTATTTGTAAGCAACAGCTATAACAACCTCTAATTGTTCTTAAAAATTCATTTTAGAAGATGGTGGAAAAATGAAATTCGTGTTCACATGGCCACCATCTACCGTCTACCGTCCACCATTATTGGCTTCTTCTTGCCACATGATGTAAATATGCCAGCTATAAAAGAAAAAATAGAGGGAAGCTAACTTCGGCTGTACCGAAGTTTATATACCCTTGGAGCATGATATATGCTGCCAGTTTTTTATATGGCAATACGATATATTCATCAAAAAAGTTTTTCTCACTAGAACTACATTTTGGACCGATCGTTCCTATGGCAGCTATATGCTATAGTCATCCGATTTAAATCAAACTTGACAAAATTGTGTGGTAGTATATAATATAGATCTGTACAAAGTGGGAGCGATAGCATTGAAAACAAAAAAGTTTTTCTTACTAAGACTTTTTTTTCAGACCTATCTTTTGTATGGCAGCTATACTATATAGTTGCCCGATTTGCATAAAACTTGCTGAAATTATGTGAAAGCATAGAAAACTTATAAATACGGGGGTTGGGAGCGATAGCATTGAAAACAAAAAAGTTTTTCTCACTAAGACTTTTTTTTTAGACCTATCTTTTGTATGGCAGCTATATTATATAGTTGCCCGATTTGCATAAAACTTGCTGAAATTATGTGAAAGCATAGAAAACTTATAAATACGGGGGTTGGGAGCGATAGCATTGAAAACAAAAAAGTTTTTCTCACTAAAACTACTTTTTCAACCGATCGTTCCTATGGCAGCTATATGCTATAGTCATCCGATCCGGCCGGTTCCGAAAAATGTGCAGCGTATTTATACCAAAAGACTTCGTGCAAAGTTTGGTTGAGATAGCTTTAAAACTGACGGAGGAGATAGCATAGAAACAGACGACGGACGACGGACAGACGGACAGACGGACATGGCTATATCAACTCAGCTCGTCATGCTGATCAAGAATATATATACTTTATGTGGTCGGAGATGTTTCCTTCTGTGCGTTACAAACATCCGGACAATTTTAATATTTAAAATTCTGTAAATTTAACAATTCCTCTGCTTAACAGCAGCAGTACATAATACATCGATGCATCAGCCGAGGTGTTAGAAAACATCCGACAAATTGGCGATATGGGGTAACTGCTCCCGTGTTTCATTTTATAAACGGAATTAAAAGTTTTGGGAATTTTTTTTCTGGTGGTTTTTGTTGTGTTTTTTTTTTTTGGGGTTTATTTTGGGTGGATTGGTTGGTTGGGTAGACCAGGGGGTTATTTTATTTTTATAGTAGGTGGTGTGTGGGGGTAGTATGTAATAAAAAAAAATTGTACTCCACCGTTCCAGTTCGTCGCTAACTATTTAACGCTACATTGACTCACAATTTTTCTTTTCGGCGTAAACATTGACTCACACACTGCTTAAAAATGCTTTGCTTGATAAAAACTTTTCTCAAATGCCTGCCATTGCTGTAAGTTTATAGTTTTACGCTTAATTTTGCTCTTTATAAACCATAACTGCATTTGTTTTTACCCAGTTTATGCCACGTTTGGGAGCGTATTTTGCGCTACATGACATCCTTGATCTTTGTTTGCGACTATAAACTGTATCTGCTCTGGATGAGAATCTACAACGAAGCGGATGAATCCGATGTAATTATCTTTAATGAGCAGCATCATAACAGTGCGCGCGCTCATGCCAATTCGCGATGTTGCAAAAAATTTTGCGAAGTTTGCCGCCTCCGACGAGTGATGTTTTACATCAATCAAGCCAAATTTAGTATCGACCTGGCTCATTTGACCTTCTCGCACCCGTTGATTAATGATGCCATTGTCGCCGCCTGGTTACGTGGAGTCAAAGTGCGCATTCTTGCAGACCCGCAAATGCTGAACCTACGCGGTTCTGTGATCAAACGTCTCTGGACCATGGGTGTGCCCGTCCATGTGGCTTCACCGCGTGTCATGATGCATCACAAATTTAGCATAATTGATGGAGAGAAACGCATGCTTCAGCTAGATGCACGTCAGCAACGTCCACATTGTCGCTTGTGGTATCGGAAGGGATTTTTGATGACAGGCTCGCTGAATTGGACCAGTCAGGGTACATTTAGTAATTATGAAAATGTAATAGTGACTACGAGTCGTGAACATAATAATGTCTATACCGACTTGTTTGAGAATATGTGGCATTGTTTCCCACCGCTAACATTGGAAAATATTGGTATAAGTGAACCTGTGTTATTCGACCATTATGCCTCTGAGTTTGGGGAAAGTAAACAATGTTTGACAAATGATTATTTGTGATTATGTTTTTCGACAGCTAAACAAATAAATTCGTCTAACCCTTGGGAATCTATGTGGAATGTAAAAATTATTGACTAGCTGTGAGTGCTGCTGGACACCAGGTGTGCTGGATCAAGACAGGAGGTTTAAGCCAAGCGTTTCAAAGCCAAATCAATTTAACCAAATTCCCTTAGACCTGGCCATATGAATTTAAAATACCAAGCGGATGTAGAGGAAAAACAATGGGCCGACCCAACGAAAGAACATTGTCAACGAAAGTTATGAAAGAAGCTACATATATCAAAAGCCGAAAATATTTAGAAGTCTTGATACACAAACGTTTTGTGATTCAGAGTACATATCTATAACTTTGCTGAATATAACTTAAACAAGCGAGAAAGTCGGTCACGCCTGACTATAATATACTCTGTACCTGGCGTAGGAGCTGAATGCATTGCTGCTGTTGCGCTCATCTCTAAGTTTCTTTCTCTCTCTCTCTAAGATTGTGCGGAGTTGGTTGTGAAAGGGAGGAGATGTGGCGGGGCTGGTTTACTTTTTTGCTCATAACTTGAGAACCGCTCATCCGGTCTTTAAAATTTCTTCGGCAAATCGATACATATCAATATTTACTAACCATCTCTAAAAGGTAAAAACCATCTAAACTCAGCGAAATTCAATTAAAGGCACATGGATATTTTATGTTTTATGGGAAATTAAATGAGAAATGAATCAAATTTTTATTAAATAATAAAGTGAATAACGATATTAGTTCAACAAATGTCTTAATACTACAAGGCATGTATTTAAATTATATGGCAAAAAAACAATATACATATTATTGTCGAAAAAAATGATGATTAATAGTGAGTCCAGCTTCCAGATTTTGAAATCACTTCAAAAATTCGTTTTGGCATTGAGTCTATGACCTTTTGAAACTCTGAAGTAGGAATTTTGGCCCATTCATTGACTACAGCAATTCTGAGCTCCTCCACCGACTCGAATTTGCGATGACCAGCATATACACCTCGTGCCAAGTTACGCGACATGTTTTCTATAGGATTTAGATCTGGGGAACGTGCTGGCCACTTTATAACATCGATCTGCTTCTCCTGAAACCAATTAACGCTGAGTGTGATACATGTATGGCAGCGTTATCTTGCTGAAAAATGGTGTCTGAAGTAGGTTGCTGATCCAAAAAGTTTATTAATACTACATCCAACATGGTTATATACTTCTCCGAGTTCATACGCCCATTCACTTTACATATGGGGGTCCTTCCATAGTAACTAAAACCAGCCCATATCATTAACGACCCTCCTCCAAAGTTCCGCTTAGTAGAAAAGGATTCGGGCTTCTTCAAATCGTGCCAGTAATAATTAAAACCATCTGGACCGTCAAGGTTAAATTTTTTCTCGTCTGAAAATATTACCTTTTCCCATTGATCGGGCCATGACATGTGTTTTTCGGCAAACTCCAAACTCCAACTCCATCGATTCCTTTAAAGCTGGTTTAGCGATTTCTCCACCAACCCAACGGTTTACACGGAGAAATCTTTGTTATTATTATTGTCGAATTTACTGCCTTTAATAGAATTTCGCTTCTAAAAAAGCGGTGGCGTTCTTCGAGATAATGTTTGTCCCTTTCCCATACAGGGAAACGCACAAACTCTGTTAATTAAACACGCAAACATATTCAAGCTATCTAAACTAACTGCTTTTAATGCTCTCTTTAAGCTAAAAATAGAAATAGAGCGCTGCCTCAGGCATTGTGACGCCAATCTCTGGCCTACTCCGTTAAGCTCAGCTAAATAGGGAGATAAAAGGGAGAATAGGATTGGAAGATGCCTTCTGGTTCCAATACATTTTAAGGTGACTAAACGGACCTGCCTTTAATTGAATTTCGCTAAGCGTATCTACAAAAGATCGGATTAGCGGCTCAAGTTATAAGCAAAAAAGTGAACTAACCCCCCGCCACCACCTCCCACTCTTTGACAACCAACACCGCATCTTAGAGAGAGAGGGAGAGAAACTTAGAGATCAGCGGTACAGAGTATGTCATAGTTGGGCTTGACCGACTTTCTCACTTGTTTACAAAATATAGCTTTCACAGACAATTCTAATTAAACTGATGCTTCAATTCCAAAAGAGAGAAAAACCGCAAACTTTAAATTTGGATATATAGAACCGGTTCGGTTCGGGTTTTTTAAGTGCAACGTACCGGACCATGAACCGAAACCCTAATATTTTAATAACCTTGCAAAGGGTATTATATTCTCAGCATTATAATTTCGCACAGAAGTTTGCTACGCATAGAAATATTCATTGCTGACCCTATAAACTATATATATTCTTGATCAGGGCGACGAGCTGAGTCGATTGAGCTTTGTCCGTCCGCCTGTCTGTTTCGACGCGAACTAGTCTCTCAGTTTGGGTCTTCTTTTTACTGCATGCTGCTAATATGTCGGAAAGATGACTATATCTTATAACTGCCATAGGAATTATCGGACCAAAATGGGTCTTAGTAGGAAAAACAATTTTGTTTTTAATGTTTACGACTACAAACTCAGCGATGATTAATGTTATATGCTTTAAAACAGATTTGCAAGTTTTGGTGGAAATCGGATGACTATATCTTATGGCTGCCGTAGGAATCATCGTTCGGAAAATGGGTTTTTACTTAAAAAATTTTTTGATTTGAATGCTAGCCATTTGCAAGGGTTTGAAAACTTCGGCACAGACGAAGTTAGCTTGGCCTTCTCGTTGACTCCTCGAACCTGAACCCGAACCAGACCACTTTTTCGAAAAATTAGGTTCGATTCGCCAAATTATGTAGTATTTCCAACGACACATAAAAGGGAAGCATTGAAATTTCTTGTAATCTGACTTGTATGATTCAATAAGTTCTCCTATCTTACGAAATATCTTGTATGATTTAATATTAAAATTGTACACCATATAGAACACGATATACCGAATATTTCTGCATCATTAACCCAAAAATCGTGTTTTTTGGGTAATGTATGTCTAAAAGTAATTGAACTATTTTAATTTATATAAAAATAAATGGGACAATACAATAATTCAGTATATACACAAATCAGTTAAATAGATAGCATTAATCAAAGGTTTTCTAAACTTAAAGCTTTAAAAAATTAATACAGATTAAAAGTCGACAAAGCATACGAAATTGTAGGAACCACCAAAAGCTTTCCGGGCTTAAAAGTTTATCTGGCAAAACCCAAAAAAAAGTATTTTTTTCATGTAATCAATACAAACTTGAGTAGATTTTACGGAAACTAGTTACGAATGCACTTGAAAACTTGTCTTGGTTAGTTACCCTTACCCTAGCCTTAGGTTAAACATTTCTTTCTATTTTACCGGTAAATACCGGCGTACCGAAATAAAAAATACAGGTAACAATACGAAACATAATACCGAGATAAATTAGAACCAAAACAGAAAATTTTACCAAAACATACGTTTAGGTACGTGCCAGAACGATTCGGTTTGATTCCCTGGATTTCAGCCAATGCAGTGGTTTTTTGGCATAAACCCCAAAAATTTTTCCACATTTCAAATATTAACTGGTTTTTAATACTTCCTACTCATATTAGCTTAAAAAACGTATCAAACTTTGTGCAACCTGATTTTTTGACGGGCGGTTAAGTAGCTGTTTTGTGCCACGTATTTTTTGATTGGCGCAAATATTAGCCATCTTTGAGTGCGTCTGTTCAATAGCAAAATAAAGTGTAAAAATGAAATTGTTTGGTTGTTTAATTAAGATTTGATAACTAGTTTGTCATTGTTCTGTGCTTTTGCGCAATTGTGCCTGTGTTGTTTTGTGTTTTTGGTTGACCCCACCAGTTAATGTGTTTCGTGAAGTTGTATGGACAGCTCACAAGTTTTATGTTTTAACGTTATGTGATATAATACTTGCACGTGGACTTCGAATCGTTTTTGTCTTAATTCTGCTTTGATGTTACTATATTTACGTCAAACAAAATTTTTTAAGTCGTATTTAGGCTAAAAATAAAAGTATTAGCGTGAAATAAACAAAGTTGAGCAAATCGACAGATCACAAATGGCAGCTATATGAAATAGTTGCCGGATCAAACATATTTGATAAGTCGCTAAAAGTTTAAATTCGCGCTCTTACAATTCAGTTAATTGTTTAAAACCCACAAGTTCATATGTATCGGTATTGCACTATATAAAATATGGTCAAACCAAAACAAGATTTTGTAAGTCTATAAGAGCTTAAACGCGGTCAACCGATTTCATCAATAACTCAAAAACAGCATAGTTGGACTATATCGGCCGATCATTGCAGCTATATCAATAGTCCAAACCTAACAAGATTTTGTAAGTCGTATTAAGCTTAAAATACGAGTAACCGATTTCAGTTCAATAGCGCAAAACAAAAGTAAAGCAAATCGGCCATCGTTATATTCACCTTTCAAATATTGTCTAAGGTAAAATTTTCCAGGCTCCTTGGGGCGTAAAATGTGATTGTAAACCAATTTTGGGGTCTTCTAGTTTATGCCAAAAAGGCAAAAAAAACTGTGCAATGGCTAAGAAAATTGTAATATTTACGATTTTGGATTTAAATACTTTAAAAATTATATCATCGTATAAGTAATCGAATGAAGAAGTAGGGTTTTAATAACGACTTGTTTATTTTAGTCTAAGCTACAACTTTGCTCTGTAATACTTGGCCAGAATTATAACGTAAGCAAAGATGGGAAAACTGAATTTTGATTGGACATTTTTGAGTATGAAAATGAGATTATTTTTATTAACAACATAAATAGTTATGTATTATTAGGAATAGTTTACGAGATCAGAAGCAAAAAACTTAAAAGTGCAAACCCAGTCAAGGTTTTTACACCACCAACCTAACTTTTCGATTTTATTAGTCTCGACTCGAGTTTTTTAGGTCCGTGGGCAAATTATACATATTTTAACCCCACTTTGACAACGAAAAAATTGCCATTAAATTTTACTGAGATGGGCATTTCGTCGACTCGTTGTTGCGCTTACATTAGCCTCAATCTAGCTCACTTATAAACTGTCATTTGTAACTTTACGTACACTAATAAAGGAGCACCCCTCACTAAATTGAAAAGAGGTGGCTTTTCTTTCTTTCTTTCCTTTCCTTTGGCAATACTCTGATTTTTCCTGCTACTAAGTTCTACTTGGGATAAGAACGCCAATCGATTTAACCTTTCAACCGCAAACATGTCACCAATATTGTAAAGAGGCAACTCTTGCTAAATTTAAAGAGCTTAAAACTTCCGGCACACATCTGCCGCTTGCGGTTTTGTTCAACATTGTTCATGGCGCCCTTATAGAAAATTTCTGCAAATTAGTTTTTACACCTGACTGCATTTCTTTGGGCCTCCAGGACTCGCTTGGCACACATGTTGTTTGAACCTACGATGCGTAAACTTAATTTAATCGACCTGCCGGCAGGGAATGATTTTTGTTTTTAATTGTAATCCAATCAGAAATGGTTAAGGTGCTGGGATGTCTAGACTGCGTCAGCTATTTATTTGTGTAAATATTTTGAAAAGGGCGCAGGATATACGAGCTTTGGTAAATCTAATTTGAAAAGTACTAACCCGTAACGAAGCAACGGCCATATATCAAAAGCGACTACCCTTGCAACGCACACACACACGCACGTGATGTAGTTGGAGCTGTTGGTGAATTTACGACCGTCCCAAAAAAAATTCGGGTTATAAAATTTGTCTGTGTTCGATACACCGGTTGAAGCTAATCCATGTATCTGCAGAATTTTCACTGGTAGTGGCTTAATTAGTATTCCCACGGCATACGCAAGCTGAGTTGTTAAATGAGACAATGTTGGGAAAGTTGAACTGAATGGTGGAGTACAAACACTGTCAGCAAGAAGTTAAACAAACGCGACATTCGCGAGCTTTGAGCTGACACGGGCAGACAATTGTTTTCCGTGACAATGATCTAAACTAAGTTGAAAGTCGACCAAATGAGATTTCTTTTTCCAACCAGACAGTCGAGTTGAATATTGGCATAAATCGATTTAATTACACCTTGACCTTCCCCATTTGTTCTGGAAACACTAAGATCAAAAATAGACAATATAATTAAATGTCAGGCAAAAATTTTTGCGTGGACCAGTGTTGCCAATTTGGCCCTTTTCCGGATAGATTTATCCTGTTTTTAACTCCTTCAGCCGGAAAAAATGTCAAACAGCCCCTATCCGGAATTCTGTCCTTTTTTTAGTACTCTTTTCCGGAAATCTGGACTTTTTTAGACTTAATTGTTTGAATGTAATACACAATTATTTTATTTAATTTCAAATTGATTTTATGCAAACTTTAATCGATAGCTTGAGTAATCGAACACACAAAAAAAAGTTGTAAATGTAACCAGGGACCGTAAATAATGATTACTCTGTGAATATTTAGTTGGAATAGCCGTAGAAGAATAATTTTTATAATAGAATTATTCTTTTTTGATAATCTATGCAAATAGTAATAGTAGTTAATAGTAGTTTGTCAAGCTCTATAAGACCCTAAGGTCGTCACACAAATTGCACGGCGATTGTAATATTGGCCATTTATGCCTAGGACTCCGCGATTACATCTTGTAGCTGTGTCCATTTTGAGGCTGTTATTGAGTTGGGCTACGATTTTCGACTTCAGTTGATCATATTTATCCTCCACCAAACTCATAATGTTCCTTGAATTCACAGCCTGCACATCCAGGCCAATAAAAATCTGCGAAGTTAATGTTTAAAGGCCATTTGAGTCCAGAATTGAAAACGGCATCTTTTCGGTGGCCATCAGATCAACACATGCATCTTTGACTTCACTTTGTCACCTTTTTTATTAAATATTTTTTACATGCGATTACTTTTATTTTTCAAGTGGCTTTGATGTGAAACATAATGCTAAACTTATAGGCTTAATTTCAAAATCACAAGCTCTCTCAATGAAATAGAAATCAGCCTTGGCAATCTTTCAGAAGAGAAAAACTTACAGAGAGTAGAAATACCAATGTCCTTTTCCTTTAATGTATTGTTAATATAATTTATTTATTTATTATGCGCAATCATGTTTGCTATTTTTTCGTGATTGTGTTAGATGTGAATCTAAAAGCAAAATTTGTAAACAAACAAGAAATTTAAAAGGCAATGCAAAAATGAATGTGAAAACCTCTTTGTTTTTAATAAATGAATTGGCAGAGAACGTGGTTTCGCCAGTAGCTCACGGAAATTCGTGCAAGGCCTGGGGGCTCTACTGGTTGTTGCGGAGGGAGGAGGGAATCTTGAAAGCCGCCAATTCAAAAAGGAGAAGCCCTGCGTTCGCGTAGTAACCACCTTCATCTGGGTACATGGACACCTCATCACAGTTGGTCAATGCAATACCATTGAGCCCTCCCGGAGAAGAGCTGGCTAGGGGATGCCCATATCCTCATGCAAGATAATCACAAGGAATGAAACCCGGCGCCAGGGAAAGGGAAAATCTTACTTCTGGTCTGGGCCATAACGGGTCACTGCCTTATTAGCAGTCATGCAGCGGGCTTGGTAGTCGCTCACAGAGATTTCTTTAGAACGACAGGAGGAGACATTACTTCAACTTTTTTGCCATTGCCCAGCTCTAAGTAGAAGGAAACTCAAATCTTTTGGCCACACTACTAGGTGGGACAGTACATAAATATAGAATGAAACAAATTTATGGATTATTTCATTTTGTCCCGGCATCGTGAAGAACTCATAGCTAGTGATGGGCTCGCGACGGGATTCCAGTGGGACCCGAGACGCGCTACGATATTGAATTAAAATTTGTTGGTCGGGATCGTGGCGGGATGGGAACGAATTGTCCTTATTTGCCCACCTATGCTCTTAGCCCATTGCCACCTTTGTGGATTTGGCCATTGGATACTCGATTTTATGTGCACATTCCCTCGCCGGGGCCGGGATTACAACAAACATGTAATGACTAACAAAGTCTTAAGGAAAATTCAAGGGGAAATTCCAGAGCAGTTGGTGCTAGTGACGACGGTCATAAATATTTAGTAGTCAGTTCCTAATTATATTAAGCTGTTTGCTGTCAAAATTCAAACCTTCCGCCAACAAAAAATATATCGATAACTTTGTTGCCCAAAATTTATCAAACTCGCTCACCAGCAGACTACCACTTTTTTTTGTGATTTTGTTAGTTTTATAATCTCGTTGAAAACCCCCTTTTTTTTCAAGTCACTGTTTCAGTCACTTTTAAGTCACTGTAAGCACTGTCAAGTCACTGTTTAGTGTCTTTTTCAAGTCAGTGTCAAGTTGTTTCACTTGTCACTGTTAAGTCACTGTAATTAGTCTTCTGTCAAGTCATGTGTTCTTGTCAAGTCACTGTGAAGTCACTGTTAAGTCACTGTTAGTCACTGTTAAGTCACTGTTTAGTCTCTATCAAGTCATTGTTATGCCACGGTCAAGTCGCTGTTAAGAGTCTTTTAAGTCACTGTCAGATCACTGTTAAGTCACTGCCAAGTCACTGTTTAGTCTCTAACAAGTCACTGTTAAGTCACTGTGAAGTCACTGTTTAGTCACTGTTTAGTCGCTGTTATGCCGCGGTCAAGTCGGTGTTTAAAATCTTTCAAGTCACAGTCAAGTCACTGTTGAGTCAGTGTTCAGTCACTGTGGGGAAAGAGGGGGCCACCCTTATCTCACACCTTTAACCACCCCCCTAACCCACCTCTTTCCCTTACCCTCTGCAAAAACTCTTTTGTGTTTGGGTGGTTGTGACTCCACAAAAGGGCGTCACGTGACGTTGAAAAAAAAATTTTACTCCTACTAAAATCTTCCGTACCGAAATTAAAGATGTTTTACATCAAAAATAAAACTCAACAATAATCGTTATTTTTGAGTTTTATTTTTATTGATAAAAAAATCATTATTGTTAAGTTTTAAAAATATTACTTAAAAATAATCATTAATGGTGTGAGCAACTGATACAAAAATCAAAAATAATCATTATGTAACATTTTTCGTTTTTGACTAAAAAAATTTTTTGATTTAATGATTTTTCTTGTTGGTTGTATTTTAATCATTTAAAATTAACTATGTGTCTCTTTGATTTCAAAATGCCAACACTTTGGATTTTTTCTTCACAAATTTCGTATGCGCTATTTATAGGGTCAGAGTGTGGAATTAGATCTTGAGAATTGCAAGCAGGTAATTATGAAAACTTAACATGTTAAAAGGGAAGATCAATGGTGCTGCAGAAAAAACCATTCGACGTTACTGTACGGATTTGATGATAAAGTTAATTAATCAGCAAAAGCAGAGGTAAGCTATTAGCGGCTACAAGTGGAGACGTTAAATGCTATGCTAGGACAGAGAAATGACTGATGTAGAAGTCATTAAAGATGCCTTAAGATTATTGAATAAATAAATAAAGATAAATAAAACTTTTTGTCCTTTTTTCCTGCCCTTTTTTTTAGTTTTTCATCCTTTTTTCCTGTTTTCTTTTTTTAATCTGTCCTTTTTATTCGGAAAAATATTGGCATCACTGGCGTGGACCTACAGTTTTACATTTGTGTGCTCTCTGTAAGTAAACTTTTGTTCCTTGCCAAATGCAAAATCCTGGGTCCAGCTTTAAATTTGGTCTGAAACTCACTTGTATGGCTGTTACTCTTGATGGGTTGATTTTTCAGCTACCTTCAGTATCCTCCATTGAACAAAAGAATAAACGAAGCTCAAACCGCTTATAAATTTGTAAAAGTTAACAAGGACAGAAAAAAACAGGCTGCCATCTAGCTGAAAAAAAGGGATATTACTAGCGGGACAAATCAGAAATGCAACGCATTTTAATTAACAGCCAGTTGGGGTGCATCAAGGAGAGGGCCAGTTTGCCGCCTTTTAAGCCGTCCACATATCTTGTTTATAGCCAGCTCATTGTGTGGGCCTGCAATCGGTCTTTATATCTGCTGGTATGACGATTGATCTGGGAGTAAACTGACAGAATGCTAATGTGGCATATACCAGGGACCTTGTTGTTCTGCTTGGTTTCGACCGTTTTAATGGAGATGTCCCAGGTCCACGTCGATATGAGTACTGACCTTATCAGTAACTATGCGCGTAAGGAAAGCCCTGCCCAATCTGTCTGCCTTGGCTGGCATAAGTGACAGCCATGTGGTCAGACCAAGTAAGTCTCCCATACAGTGTTGTGCCCATGTAGCTGACAGAGGGCGTTCGTGGTATGACTGAGTAGCTTAGCTTAAGCCTTGGTGGTCAAAAAGGTGCAGTGCTAACTTTTTCCGAACTGACAGCAATGTTGCCAAGCACTGACGCTGTCCAAAAATGATTGTACTGCGGCTGAGGATGGGGCTGGAAGCCAGAAATGCATCAGCATAAGTGGATATCAGAGGATATCAGCCGGGATACAGCAATTCAATGTGGCGGATATTCGAGTGCTCGTCGCTCAGCTTGACCACGCAGCAGCGTCCTTTGAGAAAGAAGCGATTCATAGCGAATTGCCTAGCCGTCATGTCATTAGCCAGGAATGCCCAGCCCCTATGTGCACGTCGCGCATTCGTAGGTGATTTCCCCAAAGGGAAGGTATTTCATATGTGTTTTCTCTACTCTTTCTCTCCGAGAGATGATTTTGTTGTTGGCTGCGATTGATTTCGTTTTGCCTTTCAACGAGTATAGCCCTCACGCAAAGCATGTGGATAAGCGTAGTGCAGCAGCAACTTCATACATCTTCCTTCTTCACTTTCCACGCGGCGGTAAGCTGATTCCAGGATCCTCTGCCATCCGCCATTGAATTTTCCCTTGTCTCACATTCTTTAAGGGACTGTAGTATTCTCTCCTAAAAGAGCGTTGTTCGCTGCACTTCATCACACCGTTTGCCACCTGATTTCTGTTTTCTAAATAAAAATTCAACCCGAAGCTAGCTCTGAGATTTTCTTATTCTCCTTAAAACATTTATCACAAAATTTTTCACACATTAACTGTACAAATTCTGGTGCCTCAATCTCGGGAATGGCAAGTAAAAAAATAACCTCATTGTAGCTAAATTGTGTTAACTTCCAGTTTAGTTTTATTCTTTTAAATTTTATAAGTAGACGTTCGACTAGAATTTTACGTCTGGGTACAGCAGGCGACGACATAGACGTAAGTTGACATTTTGGACTCGAATAGCTGGATATGCCAGTTGCTTTACAACCTCACACGCAGCTGTATCATCTATAGATCAGGAACAGGTAATAGTCCGCTTGGTTTTACTCGACTGTGCTCCCCGCAAGTGTTTGGCTTTATGGAATATATTAAGATTGGACAACAGTTAAACATACAACGTTCCAACGGGCGCATACATCCTGTTGTGGTTACCGCCAAGAACATCAAACAAGACTCTATAACGGGTGAGTGGACTGAGGGTTCCATCAGCAAGGGCAAGGAAATCTCATTGAGCGCTGTGGTGGCACTGAACGCGCATATATTCAACGCACCGAAAATGCCCTCTGCAGGAAATGATGAAGTGGTGGCCGCCGAGCAGTCCGAGGTGGAGACCTATCAAAAGCCAGTATCCATCAACATCTATTCGGAGCGTTTACGTGTACCCGATTTCCGCAAGAAGGTCGAGAAAGTGATGACACGCAGTCTGATGACTGCTAGAAATGCCAAACCGTCGCTTGGGGGACGTCTGTCTTCCAGCGGAGCTTTCTCTGCGCGTGCGCCATGTCGCAGCACCAGTCCGCTTGCAGGGGGGATTGGTACCCAACGCAAATCTTCGGTGATTAACTGTTCCAGTGTGGTGCGCGAGGTGGAACGCATGAAGGAAGAGCGCGTGCGCCGCCGCGCCTGGCAGGCCGAACAGCGTCAGGAGAAGACCGCCTTGATGCGCAAGGACCCCAACAATCCCAATTGGGAGGTGGCGCTGATGGTGCGAAAGTATCGCGACACTCTCGTGCTGCAGCCTCTGCGCAGTCTGAGTCCCAGGGGAGCGCGCGTGCAGCAGATTACCGTGTGCGTGCGCAAGCGTCCGATGAGTCGACGTGAACTCACAACCAAAAATGTGGACATCATTTCGGTCCCCAGTCACGATTCCTTGATTGTGCACGAGCTGCGCAACAAGGTGGATCTCACCAAGTTTCTGGAGCATCACAAGTTCCGCTTTGACTACACCTTCGATGAGGACTGCACCAATCAGTTGGTGTACGAGCACACAGCACGTCCCCTGATACGCACCATGTTTGAGGGTGGGAATGCCACCTGCTTTGCCTATGGACAGACCGGCAGCGGCAAGACCCACACCATGGGTGGAGAATTCAAGGGCAAGATGCAGGACTGCAGCACTGGCATCTATGCCTTGGCCGCTAGAGACGTCTTCGTGGAGCTCAAGAAGCCGGACTATCGCAATTTGGGAGCAGGCGTTTCGTGCAGCTTCTTTGAGATCTATGGCACCAAGGTGTTCGATCTGCTGCGTCCCGATAAGCCAATGCTGCGTGTGCTGGAGGATGGACGTCAGCAGGTGGTGGTGGTGGGCTTGAACGAGATAGCGGTGAATAATGTGGAGGATGTCTTGCGTCTTATTGAGTTGGGCAATCGCGAACGCACCTCGGGTCGGACCTCGGCCAATGCCAAATCTTCACGCTCTCATGCGGTGTTCCAGATAAGTCTGCATCTACCCAACACTTCTGGTGCCTACGGCAAGTGCTCTTTCGTTGACCTGGCGGGAAATGAACGAGGTGCGGATACCAACTCGGCCAATCGTCAAACTCGCATCGAAGGTGCGGAAATCAACAAATCGCTCCTGGCCCTAAAGGAGTGCATACGTGCCCTGAGCCGCCAGGCCAGCCACTTACCCTTCCGGGGCTCCAAGCTAACGCAGGTGCTGCGTGACTCCTTCATAGGAGGCGAAAAGAATAGAACTTGCATGATAGCCATGATCTCGCCGGGACTTAGTTCGGTGGAGCACACTCTGAATACTCTGCGCTATGCGGATCGTGTAAAGGAGCTGGTCGCCAAGGATGATGATGTCCGTGTCACCTATGAGCCAGCAGATGAACCAGAACCTGGGGATATAGACGGAGAATCCGAGCCAGATGAGCCACGGCACACCAGCTCCTCGGACACCGACGAGGATGAGGGGGTGCCAGATCAAGAACCAAGTCAGGATGATGACTTCCATATTACTATCTCCTCGGAGGAGGACTCTTCTCCGAAAGCAAACGATGGCAGCAGCGTTGCAGAGCCGGAACTCACCTTGGGAATACGTTCCAACAATCGACAGCAAATCAAACTCTCACAGGTGATTGTACAGCATCGCGTGCTCAACGAATTTCTCGAGAATTTCGTACGTGATTTCAAAGAACTGGAGACCCACTCACTGGAATACAATCCCCGTCTGGCCAAATACGTGCAGAATGCCGATCCCACCTTCCATGAGCTGACCACTTTGGTGAACTACACGAGCGACTTGGTCAAGAATTTCAATGCCCAGCGTGTTATCGCGGAGCTGATGAAGAAGAACGCCGAAGTACTGACACCGGAGGCCCCCCGCTAATGTCGCTGGGACAGAAAAATTTGTATTTATTTTCTACTCCTTACACCCGTGTTCCGCCAGCAGCAAATTTGAGCAATTCAATAAATGCAGTTAATGAAAATTGGTAAACAACAGCAGCGAGTTTTCTATTTGGCGCCATCGCTCAAGTTTCACTCTAGGCCACAGAGGTGAAATCAAGGTAAACTTTTCCTCTGTTTTATATGGCCCAAGCAGGTGAAGAAGTGTGAGCAAGTTGCCAAGAGTTTTTCTTTCTTTTGCTTTGGAACTGATACAAATTTATGAGCGTCCAAAGAGTAATCAAGGCTTGATGGGGGAAGAAATATGTTTGGGTGGAGAGCTAGATATCGTAACTTTTGAAAGTCAGAAAAAGAAATGAAATGAAATTCGACTTTCCTTGCACAAATTGCACAATTGGCTTTAAATGTCCATTCTGCTTGGACATTTGTAAAGTGAACAGCTGCTGTTTATTTATTAAGTTTCAAAATTCAAAATACTATAGCCAGTTTAGGCAGCTTTCCAATATTGAACCAATATTATGTATAACTCGAAAACTCCATCCAACACGTCAAGTTGATAGCTTGAAAAATTTCTGAGATAAGGCTCTAAACCACATTTGAACAGTTTCTGAAGGGCCTGGAATCGGTCTTTATCCAGTAAAAGTTTATGATAAACTTAAAAAAAAATAGAGGGAAGCTAACTTCGGCTTGACCGAAGTTCATATACCCTTGGAGCATGATAAATGCTGCCAGTTTGTTATATGGCTATACGATATGTTCATCCGATTTTAATAAAATTCACCAAAATTGTGTTGAAACAGTTAACATTTATATCTGAAAAGTATAAAGACCCTACCATTGAAAACAAAAAAGCTTTTCTCACTAGAACTACTTTTTCGACCGATAGTTCCTATGCAGCTATATGCTATAGTCATCCGATTTGAATCAAACTGAACAGAATTGTGTGGTAGTATATAATATTGATCAGTACAAAGTTTGGGAGTGGTAGAATAGAAAACAAAAAAGGTTTTCTCACTAAGACTTTTTTCAGACCTATATTTTGTATGGCAGCTATACTATATAGTTGTCCGACTTTGATAAATCTCGGTGAAATTATGTCAAATCATAGAAAACTTAGATTTACGAGGGTTGGGAGCGATAGCTTAGAAAAACAAAAGTTTTTCTCACTAAAACTACTTTTTCGACAAATCGTTCCTACGGCAACTATTTGCTATAGTCATCCGATTCGGCCGGTTCCGATAAATGTGCATCGTATTTATACAAAAGACTTTATGCCAAAGTTTGGTTAAGATATCTTAAAAACTGACGGAGGAGAAAGCGTAGAAACAGACGGACAGACGGACAGGCGGACGGACAGACGGTCATGGCTATATCAACTCAGCTTGTCTTGCTGATCAGGAATATATATACTTTATGTGGTCGGAGATGCTTTCTTCTGTACATCCGGACAATTTCAATATACTTTCTCCAAGGGTATAAAAATTACACAATTTAGACAGATCAATTTGAAACTATTGAGTATCAAATTATCTTTAATATTCCAAGTATCAAATTGATATTTTCGAAAGTATTAGAATGATATTTCGAGGATTTCCAATTGATACTAGCTTGAATAATCCTCTGCTAAATTATCTAAACTGTCGATTTTACTGAAACATCGGTTAAGCTTCCACCTAATTAATCGTCGTCAAGCTGTTGTTACGTTATCTGATTTTTCATGTTTTCTTCCGACCAAGCGAGTTGTCCCGCAAGGTTCGGTCCTCGGCCAATTGTTATTTACCATTTTTGTAAATGATCTTTCTAGAGTATTGTCAAATAGTGAAGTCCACATGTATGCAGACGATGTCCAAATGTATGTTAGTAGTCCGTTAAGCCATATATGTGGGTGTATAAATGTGTGCAATAGCGAGCTTCAATGTATACGTAGACAAATGGGCGAAAGAAAATGGTCTGGGGCTCAACCCTTCGAAATCCAAATGTTTAATAATATACTAGAAGAAACTAAACCCAGATTTTCAATTTTTTTGGAACCCCTTTTTTTCTGAAAATTGGTGACTGCCCTCCCCCCATCCCCGCCCAGTATGTTGACCAACCCCCCCCCCAGTCTGTCCCCCCCCAATCTTGGTTTCATGTTAGCCCCCCACAACGCTCTCCTGGGGCGATCCTATATAATCCCCGGGCCAGTTGGGAAAACCTCTTATGGAACGCTGCGACGAAAGCAACTTCCCCCTTTTTTTTTTTTTTTTAGACAAGGACGTATCTACCTCAAAACCCCAATCCGACTCCTAATTGCCAAAAGCTTACTTGCCCCCCATCCCCTAAGTACTTTAAGGGGTAGAACTTCTTTTAAAATGCAATGCTTTTTAGCTTTAAAAATTAAAAATAAATGTGCTTTTTAATAATATTGCGAGGACTTTTTTATTTTGTTTTTAACCCTTATTATAACATCCTAACCATGCATCACAAAATAATTTATATTAAGGAAACGTCCTACCTTTTCTCTACGTTCAGCTTTAGTGCGTCACAAAAGACAAGGAATCTAATTTGTACTAAGACCAGGCTAAAAAGGTCTGATGTACAATTCATCATGCATGCGGTTCGACTCTGGAACCAACTTCTCCATATCCTTAAATCAATTACTAGCGCATCTCTATTTACGGCCAAAGTTTCTAGTCATCTAAACACCACATAAAATAAAAAATTAAGTATTGTACCAATTAAGTTATTGTACTCTATCTATCTTCTATTTTTATATTTTCCGCCAGTCTCAGATTAAAATCTTAAGAATCTTCAATTTCGCAATCTATTGAAAATGTAAATGTAATGTTTTTACCAAATGTTTTTATTATTGTGAATAGCTGAATATTTAAAAGTTAAAAACTGTTCGTGCTAGGATGTAAATCTAATAAACTAAACAACGAACAGATTGACATTTTTGCGCATTAATTTTATACCCGTTACTCGTAGAGTAAAAGAATTTATACTAAAGTCATGCAAATGTATGCCAACAGGCAGAAGGAATCTTCTGATAGCCATATAAGTATATATATTCTTGATCAGCATCAACAGCCGAGTCGATATATACTTGTCCGTCTGTCCGTCCGTCCGTCCGTCCGTCTGTCTGTATGAACACCTAGATCTCAGAGATGGTAAGAGATAGAGGTTTGACATGTATGGGACAAATGCTTCTTTTATCTGCACATAGATCAAGTTTGTTTTCAAATTTTGGCCCGCAATGAAAAAGTTATATCTCCTACAGTTTAAAGATAGAGGATTCGTACCTTCTAGAGATAGTTAGTAATTAGCAAATGAATCGATTTGCCAAAGAATGATAAAGATCGGAAGAGCGGTTCTCAAGTTATGAGCAATAAAGTGAACCAAGCCCTCCCCGCTACCACCCTAAAAGAAATGTTGCATACTTTTTGGATGGTCACGCCAAGGAACGCGGGGACACTGTTAAACATGTTTTTCATGAGTAACGGGTATATCGAAGTCAGTTAGAGCCGACTTTGACATACCTTTCTCGTTTAGTATTAATTTGATTCTAGGCCTTATTACCACACTTTTAGTATCATTTTGATACTTGCTCTTATCAATTTAATATTATTTTATATCAAGTTTGTAGTATAAATTCAGTAACACTCCATTATAATTAAAACATGACATTTTAAAACCATTTTTCATTATTTTAAACTCCTTCAAAATGTATTCTATTTACACTAATAAATTGAAGTCGTCAAGTGTGGACACAGTATTAGGGCGCGTCTGGCTAGATCACATTCATGTAGAGCATTACGCCTTCGCGTAAGTCCTGTGGCTTATTATATGTCCTGTCTGGAGAGATACATTTGTTATTTAACAAACAAGAACAATGGCCTTGTTCAGCAGAACAACTTGCTCCCTGATCAAGTATAAATTCGCACTGATCCTTCTGCTGAACTCGAGTGATGCGGTATCATAATAGCAAATTTCAAGTATCATGATAAGAGAAGCGTATCGAAGAAATAGTACGCTACTTTGATGATACTGCTCCCACCAAAAGGAATTGTATATCGATAGGTATGCTATCGATAAAAACTTGCGCATTTGTGCATTGATTGCAAAAGATAAGACTTTCATCGGCTGTAAATTATAACAATAAATTATACAATATAATTAAACCTAATTCTAACTTTTTATATGCAGAATTCATGTTAACACGGATCGCAAATGTGTCTACGCCGCCATTTCAGAATTCACTCGCCCCGCGGCGTTGTTAAAAAATGTAGCAATTCGTTCAGCAGAAACTATTTGATGCATAATTTTTTATGCTACTTGCTCAGGGACCAATTATTCTACTGAACACTAGGGTGTCCCAAAAAAAAATTTTTGTTGCACCGGCATTTTCTGAAAGCTTATAGAGTAAAGTATTTTTGAGATTTTTTCAGATTTTTCGAAAGACGTTTAGAGGTCGCACAAATCGAATTTCCCTTCAAAAATGGGCTTTTCCGTATTGGTTTCGATTTTTACTTATATCATGGTAAATAACCACGATTTTCTTAGTTTAAAAATCAACATTTCAAAGAAATATGTCCAAATTTTACTTTTATCAGCATAAACCATAAGTTTTGGCTTTGCATTTGCTTGTTCAGGTACCATATATTACATTTTTTCGTAAATTTTTCATAAATTTGGTTAAAAACGCATTATAACTTTTAAAATTTCTATGAATGTTTAAAAAACTAATGATGCAGTTTAAAAGATGGTGAAATTTTTAAGAAACTGAAACCAAGAAATCCATATTTGCTCTTACCGTTCCAGAGTTATACTCTTTTAAAGCTTTGTACCCATTTCATGAAATTAATAATATTAAAAGATGTTTGCCAGTTTTGCATCGGATTTGCTTTAATTTTTGAATTGTGATGTTTTTCGCGTTTACTGTTTTTTCCCTGCTTAGTGAGTTAGTCCAATACCCTGCTATTTTTTCTTTTGCGGAGAATTCATGCAACTTAGTACAAACACAAAAAAAACCCCGGCATACGACTTTTAAATTATGACAAAAGGGACCTCTGTACGCATCACCTCATACCCTGTTTTTTTAAATGAAGCCTCGGTTCGCGTTTCAAGTGAACTTTTGTACTTGCAACACACAACGACAACAATTTTAACTTAGATTTTAATGCTTTAAGATTAAATTCTCCAAAATTCAGCAAATGTGGACAGGGTCATTGGGTACGCAAAATACAAAACTCACTTCAATCGTGCAATCGGTTAAGGTACCTCCAGAAGAAGATAAAGCTTCATTCCTGAATATCTCTCTTTTTTATGATGGTATTTGCATGTCCCTAAGATATGGTACTCGACAGCCAAAAAACCGCGATATGGAGTACCATTCTTAGACTCCCCCATAAATCAATTCATACAGGCCTAAACCAGATCTAAAGATAGACAGATTCGCGTTTTCAGTTTTACCAACGAATACTTGGTTCGCGGTTTATAGGCAATTTTCTACTAGCAATTGCCTCAGAACAACATTGACCATTTAGGGTAACAAAATTGGTTGGTGGCAAATTTTTATTGAACGAATTTTACTCATAAGATTAATTGCAATTATAATAATAATAATATTATTTAATTAATTTTTATTTTTATTTTTTTTAGTTTTCACAATTTCTTAAGCACAATTTCGCTTAAAAATAGGGTATGCCTTTGATGAAGACAAGGAGCGTGTGGCTTGTGGGCAAAATGATTGATGCCCTTGATCCGGCCGACCGCAGACGAAAATGCAAATACTGCAGAGATTAAACAAAATAGCAGGAATATTGGACTAACTTACTAAGCAGGAAAAAAAACTAAGCGCAAAAAAACAGTAAACGCGAAAAACATCACAATTCAAAGTTTAAAGCAAATCCGATGCAAAACTGGCAAACATCTTTTAATATTATTAATTTCATGAAATGGGTACAAAGCTTTAAAAGAGTATAACTCTGGAACGGTAAGAGCAAATATGGATTTCTTAGTTTCAGTTTCTTAAAAATTTAACCATCTTTTAAACTGCATCATTAGTTTTTTAAACTTTCATAGAAATTTTAAAAGTTATAATGCGTTTTTAACCAAATTTATGAAAAATTTACGAAAAAAATGTAATATATGGTACCTAAACAAGCAAATGCAAAGCCAAAACTCATGGTTTATGCTGATAAAAGTAAAATTTGGACATATTTCTTTGAAATGTTGATTTTAAACTAAGAAAATCGTGGTTATTTACCATGATATAAGTAAAAAATCGAAATCAATACGGAAAACCCCATTTTTGGGGAAATTCGATTTGTGCGACCTCTAAACGTCTTTCGAAAAAATCTGAAAAAAATCTCAAAAATACTTTACTCTATAAGCTTTCAGAAAATGCTGGTGCACCCGTGAAAATAAAAAAAAATTTTTTTCCATTCGTTGATATGAAATGGAACTCAGTTCGACATTTTTTCATATCAATTTTACTCTGATATGACAAAGATTAAATAAATTGTTCAAAAATATCATTACGGTAAAATATGTTTGATCCTACACCCAAAAAAAAAGTTGTCATCAAAATGACACAATTTAGACATCAATTTGAAACTATTGAGTATCGAATTCTCTCTAATACACCAAGTATCAAAATGATATCTTCGAAAGTACTAACACGAGGATTTCAAATTGATAATAACGTGTATCAGGTTGCCCTTTTTTTTTATTACTTTTTAGTATCAATTTGACACTAGGTCTTATTAATTTTACACTCCAATTATTCAACTTTTAGTATAATTTTGAAACTAGCTGCCATTAAAATTAAATTAAAATAAATGATTAGTTTCAAATTAATACTTCTTCGGATCAAATTAATATTCTAAGCTTCAATGTAATACTTTCTAGGTTAACAATGGCCCTGTTCACCAGCATACATCATACATCAAACATCATCCATCAAAAAAAGTTAATTGGCTTATGTTTAACGCTTTGATGAAATTTTAAGATAAAAATGGTATGCGTGAAAGCTATCGTTTTGATTTTAACCAAAATCACAAAAATTAGCAATCATAGTCGCACTTCACATTCGTTCACTTCAACAATTGAACTAGATCCATCGATTTTTTCGTCATCGATTTGTGCTGGTGAACACGGCCAATGATACAGAAAAAATGATACTAGTTTCAGTTTCAATTTGAGACTCGTGTTTCAAATTGATATTTATAAAATTTTTTTTGGGTGTACAACTCCCGCACAACAGTCTCACACACTAACCTTTGCACCACACCAGGCCATACCATATTACTCTCTCACGCTAATATAAGCATTCCGACGCTATCCGTTTTCCGAATTTCAAATTCTAATTGCCACGAAAGTCATATAATTTTAATATTATGAAATTTTATATTGCTATGAAACAATGTATTTTTCTTAGCCTGTGAATATCACTATGAACTTTACGTTTTTTTCTCTGTGTATCGCCAGAAGTTCAGGTAAAAGAAATGTCATAAAAGCATTACCGAATGATGGCGCAAGAGTAATCATTCAATGATTTTGGGCTCCTATTTTATAATGAATAAAATCTGTGATTTTGCTTTCCTAATTCTTCTACCATGTCGAGACATTTGAAATTTGTCGCAATTTGTTAAAAACTATAGGTTCATCCGATAGTGGGAGTACGGTTGCCCCCACCTTGCATATCAGTTACTGGGTCACAATGCTGTTACCAGCCTCAGCCTCATCATCATTGTCAATATCAGGAGGCAGCACATAAATCTCCGACTATAATCAGAAACGGCATCAGAAAACAGTGCAAACTTGTCAGCCTGCCTGGCAATAGATAGTGGCAACTGCAAATGGCGTCAAGGGCGCCATAAATGAGAATTTCCGTCTCATTTCCGTTGTTTGTGTGTGGTTCATTTGTGGCGCATAATGAGCACCAGCGTTGGTGGTAAGGTGGGGGGTGGTGGAGCCGACGAGGTCACCCAAAAACCGGAACATTCCAACAATGTGGGCTATATTGATTTTCATTTTAAGTGGAAGGCGCACTCTAATGGCATTTGGCTATACAACAGTGGGAAAAGGTAGGTAACCACCACTTGACCTTAGGCCCGTATCGATGCAGTTTGCCAAGGACAATTCAATTAAATGCGACTCTTGGCAAAACTTATTGTTAAGCGAAATTTTCCAGATTTATGCTACACTAAATTGTTATGCCTGAGATTACATGACCCAGGAAATGCTTGCCAAAAAATGTTAGTTAATATCAAACAATAAAAGGAACAACAACAGACAAATACAGGTACACTTAACCACCAGGAAAACAGATGTTTCATATCAAGTCAAACAAGGGTAACACCCGAAAAAACACTTTGCCACCTAGTGAAGTACCCAGTATGTAAGTATTAAAAATATCGACAAGAAGAGTTATGCATACCTAGCTAACGCTATCCCTGTATTTCTTAGGAGTGAACTGCAGGATGAATTCGAGGATGACAGTGAGCTGAGACTACCCTTGATGCCGATGCTGTCGCGGTAAGTGTACGAATTGGAAAACGTGTTTAGGTCTTGTGGTTGGGTTTGATTACCGTTCCTTTGGAGAAGTATCAGTTCGTAGGAACACCATTCAACCACTTCCCATTGTCAGTATCATACTTAAAGCCCTACTTAACCGCCTTTTCCCTAGTACCTCGCTGCTCATCCTGGACTACATTCAATTCAAAGCCGCTCGTACCATACAAAGCAATTGGCGTGGTTTCCATTTTCGAAAAGTAATGGAACAGCGTACGAAGGCCGTCATAACCATACAGCGCTGGTGGCGCGGCTTCTGGATGAGATATAACGCTCTACAAAAGGTCGAGAATATGCTGCAGCAGCGTTTGGTGGAGCACTTCAACAGGTCGGCCACCAAAATACAAGCCCTTTTCCGTGGCTGGTGGTGCCGCCAGGCGGTGCACGATATGCATAGTTTACGTCGCATGCAGATTTGCGCTGCGGAGGATCTGCTGCATTGTGTGGCCTTTAAGTTGCATCATTTGTTGCGCACCTATTCCATACCGGGCGTGTACTCGCTAAGGAATTCACAGTGAGTTCGTCTAATGGTCTCACAACACAACCAAAAATCCCACTATTCTTCCAGCTGCCTGTCGCGAGTGGAGAAGCTGTTGGCCAGCCTCAACTTTCGCTTTCACAATGGACGCGTTCGCAGTTACATGGCCCAGCGTATGGCCGGGGTGAAGAGTCAACGCAAACACTTTAAAGCGAACGCGCGTTTCACAGACGTACCCTATCAAGGACCCAACTTCACAGGTCTATGCAAGCCGCAATGCGAAGGTTCCATGGGCTACCACAAAGACCTGGACATGCGCATGCACAAGATCATTGAACTGTATGACGAGTCGCAACGCGATAACAAAGCCATGCGAGTTCACATCAATTTGGGCGAGAGTAAGTTGGCAATTGCCTTAGAAAAGCCGCTCATCTCATCCAAATCTTCAATAGAAAAGCGGCGCAAGCAGTTGCTGGATATAGCGGAGCGTCAGGAGCGCAGTAAGCGTGATTTTTGTGGCGATGTCATCACTAGCATGCGGCGTTGGCAAATTTGGGATGAAAAGAAAGTGCGCGTGGACAAGGAGGTCTTTCGCAACCCAACTAATCTGGAGTTGTTTCTCAGTGAAATTGCAGATATTTTAACAGAACTCCACAATACTACCTGCCATTGTCGCATACCCATACACGATGCCCCATACTGTCACTAGAATTGAAAACAATAATAAATCGTAATGCAAATTTTATTTCTGGAATTTTGTTTTATTGGTCTTCGCTTTCTCAGGAAAATATGGCTCTGAAGGTATCGACTGGATGGGGAATAGGAGACTTATTAATTTAGGCACCAATAAGGGGACCCTTAACTTACCGAATATGTTGCCAAAGAAACGCAAGAGCACTGTGGTAAAGTGAGGTCTATTCGGATCCCTCCACTTCTCGGTCATCTCATCTGTTGGAACCGTTTATTATTTGCATCTACGTTAATGGAAGTCGTCTTCAAACTTACCCAAATGTTCACAGTCCAAGCGCTCATTGTTCGGGTTGAAGCCGGCACCGATAACGCCGGGGACACTACCAATGGGTGGTGACACGGTTCCATCTAATTCATTCATATCCGGATCAGCCATATTGATAAGCTAAGCTAATTTTCTTTGCAAGCAAAAAAAGAATAATAAATTTTCTTATACACTTAAAATTTAGACTGATTTTTGTGTGAAAACGTTAGAACTATGTGATTTCTATGATCTGGAAGAAAGAATATTGAAAAGACAAAGTT
>JAEIFU010002472.1:0-43393 GCA_018904235.1 Lordiphosa stackelbergi
ACTCGTAAGCTTGGCCGTTTTCGTTGGCATACTGTATTCAAGGCAGAGTTCTTTGTAATCGGAAAAGTGGGCGTATAACAGAAAACACTTCGGCTTTAGATTACAACTCAATATACCATTTAAGAAAATGCTGGCGAGGAAGTATGCGTTCAGTTCACAAGACGATACACCATATTTGAATTTGTGTGTGGACTTGTGGACTAGCTGTGCGCCACCGTCACACACTTGGGGTATGTAAGTTGTATAATATATACTTTTTACAAACTTTGACACTTGTCTAGTACTATGTGAAGTTTCGGATTGCTCTAAAATGAGGGAATAAAATTAATAAACTTAAAAAAAAAATGTTGTATGAGAAGAGGAGGGGAATTGAACTCGGGACCTCCAACACAGATGCACATCGCCGCTTTAGCTCGCTTGACTATTGGGTATATGGAAGAACTGGCGCAAAATCATAATTAAGACTGTAAGCATTTGGCAATTTGCCGACCGACGTGCTTTTTTGAAAAGTCAATTGGCACAAACACGACACAACTGTTATATACACACGAGCAACAACTCGACTCGAAGATAAACTAACAAAAAATCTGTACACACAACTGTGTACACGAAACGTAGCGAGAAATTCCCATTACGTGGGCACCTACTGCGATGCATATTGTGGACCAGCCTCATTCACCTCTGCGCCGCTGGGTCCGTCCCGACCTGAACCTCGTTTTGTTTTTTCGTGACCCGCGGAGCTGCCGTCCCTTGACCATCTCTAATTGGCTAAGCGAACAGCGTTAAAAGTGATGAGAGGAAAACAAACAATTTCGTCGCTCTCTGTCTTCTATGCTCATTAATTTTCATTGTATTTCCCAGGCAATAAACTAAGCACATGATTGTTAAATTGAAAACGAGCGCGCGTTTTGAAGAACAGCTGTCGATTGGTGCCCGCCGATTATCGGTTATCGATTGCACACACTGTCGCAATAGATAAAAATCGCTATCGACTGTAAAACTTAACTCATATGTGCGCTAAAAAACTGCTCATATGTGCGTTTTTCATTTGGTGAGTTTTCAAGAGCTGGTAAACTGAAGAAATCGTGAATTTCATACATGGGGTAAAGTAATGGTAGTGAAATCTTCCACCATGTGTTCTTTATTCGCCTACTGGCGCCTAGATTTTAATGGTCCGTGGTTACACTTTAACACAATTTTTAATTGTTTATTTATTTAAATTTAAAATAATATATAAACACATTTCTTTTACAAAAGAAATATATATTATATATATATACAGTAAAATAATAAAAAAGCAAGCAGGAGTGGAACGTAAAAGTACCTGGTCCAAAGAACTGGTTAAAAATTATATTGAACTTAGAAAGAAACATTCACCTTAAACATTTTTGCTGGCGCCAAGATTCTAATCGCCCATGGTTAAACTTGAACACAATTTTCAATTGTTTGTTTTTTTAATTTTAAAATAAAAATATAAACACATTTCTTTTACAAACGAAATAATAGGCCCGTAAGTGGATGACAAAAAATATATATAAAAATAAATCGCAGTACGCAGATTTTTCGTAGATAAACGCTTTATATTAATATCATGATAACACTAATATGATGTTTAAAAAAAAAGTATTGTTGTACCTAAATGAGTACTATGTTTGCTTTAGGCAGTACTCCTTATGCATTGCGTAAAATACCCCAATGCCATTGTAGAGGCGCATGTCCTGTACATTGGAAAATTATTTTTTAACAATTTTTCAAAATACTCGTGTTCTGTATTAGTTATTGAACTTATATTTAGTTCCCTATCATATTTAGTAAAAAATAAATTTAAAAACAATAAAGTTTTGTTTAAGTGTTCCCAAATAATATTTCTTATAACTAATTTCTGGTTATTACTATTATTTACAACTAAATTTTTAATACTAGAAACAAAACGCAAAGAGTTTTTCCAATTCTGTTTATTTTATTATGTTACAAACAGATTAAAGTCAACAAACATATTTTTACTGCTTCGATGCGATGGCTGTTCCAAAAGTTATCGACCGTCAAAGTGGCTTATTTCTTTTAATTGTTAAATAGTTTTGCACCATCTGTATTATAATTAATCAAAAATTTATTACGCGTGCGAGGCTGTTCCAAAAATTATCGACCGTCAAAGTGGGTTT
Source organism: Lordiphosa stackelbergi (assembly GCA_018904235.1). NCBI lineage: Eukaryota > Metazoa > Arthropoda > Insecta > Diptera > Drosophilidae > Lordiphosa > Lordiphosa stackelbergi. The sequence goes on from JAEIFU010002472.1 coordinate 2,163, forward strand.
ATTTTGGCGTTTGCAATTTGCATTAAATAGTTTTGCACCTGTGCATCTGTGGGCACGTAGCTGTGAGATTATTGTTATGACGTTCTCCGAACTCCTTCATATCTGTGGGAATTTTCTTTCAGAAAACCCTCCCGATAGCTGGCATGCAGCTTGAGCTTGAAACTGAACGCATGGAGTGGATCCTCTGATTCCCTGGGGCAGTCCATCATTGGCGTTGACCAAACGGTCGTGGGCGCAATGCATATCCTTCAACGTCATTTACATAAAATGTTCTCTCTTGTCACTATAAAGACATTGTAAAGCCATATAGGGCAATAAAGTCGCAAACGACTGCTCCAAATAGTGGGAAATATTTTTGATGGCTTCTTATCCACAAATTTGAAAACACCAGCGCACATACTACTTGAACCACTCATCATACCTCGGCATTTCATGAATTGATATAACTGTGTTAGATTTATCCAGATATAAAAACAATATTGCTTATGTTGATTTTGTTTTAATAAATTTTATATTTATTTTAGAAGTTAGCTCGTTGATGTGCTAGACTGAACTGAGGAATTCAGCATAGAAAATCTAAATATAGTTTTCTACTATATAAAATGACAGATCAAAGTATCTTTTGCTTAGTGACAGTTATTTCAACTTATACTAGTTTGTTATACAAACATAGTGAAATAGGCATGATTCCAACACACCTCCTCAAAAGATACATTGATCATAACATATATAATAGTCATTTGATTTTAAAATTTTAATAAGAATAATTTACAATTTTTATATTCTGGGAGATTACAATTATCTTGGTCCAACATTTGTTGCGAGGATTGGGGAAAACCCAGAAAAACCCAATCAGACCAATGTTATATTAAAATACATTGTATTAACTATTGTACGTTATGATCCGTGAGGCCCAATTGACTCCTCAAGCTCAGAAACTTGATTGCAGGTAATGGCTTGGTCATCACATCGGCGAGCTGGTTATCTGTAGATATATATTCAAGGATTATAAGCTTATTTTCAATTTGTTCTCTTGAGAAATGATATTTTATGTCTATATGCTTAGATCTCTTATGACATGATGGATTATTCGCTATGCTTATACAACCCTGATTATCCTCAAATATTTTTATTGACATATGACAGCGGCTTGACAAAAATTATCTCGGAAAGTGTAGGTCACTGTTATTAATAATATTTAAACTCAATAAATTATGCTATTCACTATGTTTCTTTTTGCTAGGGAACCTTGGAAAACGGCTTTTTCTTCGTTAAAGGACAGCCTTCTCTGTCGGAGTGATAAGTACGCCAAGAGTGGAAGCGATGAAGGCGTACCCATCGCAACTCAAGGAGGCAACGATGTAAAGCGGGAGTCATGTCGTTTTTGCCCAACTGATGCCAGATTGCTGATGATGAGCAACTTTGGCCCAGCACAAAGTGATTTAATTGTGGGCGACGGCTATTCCGTATGTCCAATGGATCAACTGCATAACTTTTCAGTGGTCGGACTTGGGACATCTACTTTTCTATGCCGTTCCATTATATAAATATACATAAAAACGAGATGTCATGGCCCGGTCAATTCAGCCCCTTACCTAGTCGTGTCCATAAAGCACCAATTGCCTATTGGAGCATATTATTGAAAAATTACAAATAATGTAAGGATCATTATTGTAGCAAATATTGCATCAATGTAGGCCACCATAACTATTTGCTGTTAATTGGTTTGAGTTTTCCCGCCAAGTCAAATTTGAAAACAAAACAACTAGAGATGAGAGTTTTATTTCGCACTTGAGAGATTTCGCACACTTTTCGCAAGTATCTCCATACCAAGCTTAAATTGAAAACGAGCGCGCATTTTGAAGAACAGCTGTCGATTGGTGCCCGCCGATTATCGGTTATCGATTGCACACACTGTCGCAATAGATAAAAATCGCTATCGACTGTAAAACTTGACTCATATGTGCGCTAAAAAACTGCTCATATGTGCGTTTTTCATTTGGTGAGTTTTCAAGAGCTGGTAAACTGAAGAAATCGTGAATTTCATACATGGGGTAAAGTAATGGTAGTTAAGTCTTCCCCCATGTGTTCTTTTTTCGTCTACTGGCGCCTACATTTTAATGGTCCGTGATTACACTTCAACACACAATTTTCAATTGTTTATTTATTTCATTTAAAATAATATATAAACACATTTCTTTTACAAAAGAAATATATATATGATACAGTAAAATAATAAAAAAGCAAGCAGGAGTGGAACGTAAAAGTACCTGGTCCAAAGAACTGGTTAAAAATTATATTGAACTTAGAAAGAAACATTCACCTTAAGCATTTTAGCTGGCGCCTAGATTCTAATCGCCCATGGTTAAACTTGAACACAGTTTTCAATTGTTTGTTTTTTTAATTTAAAATAAAATATAAACACATTTCTTTTACAAACGAAATAATAGGCCCGTAAGTGGATGACAAAAAATATATATAAAAATATATCACAGTTCGAAGATTTTTCGTAGATAAATGTTATATATTAATATCATGACAATACTATTATCAAGTTAAAGAAAAAGTTTTTTGTACCTAAATAAGTACTATGTTTGCTTTAGGCAGTACTCCTTATGAATTGCGTAAAATACCCCAATGCCATTGTAGAGGCGCATGTCCTGTACATTGGAAAATTATTTTTTAACAATTTTTCAAAATACTCGTGTTCTGTATTAGTTATTGAACTTATATTTAGTTCCCTATCATATTTAGTAAAAAATAAATTTAAAAACAATAAAGTTTTGTTTAAGTGTTCCCAAATAATATTTCTTATAACTAATTTCTGGTTATTACTATTATTTACAACTAAATTTTTAATACTAGAAACAAAACGCAAAGAGTTTTTCCAATTCCGTTTATTTTATTATGTTACAAACAGATAAAAGTCAACAAACATATTTTTACTGCTTCGATGCGAGGACTGTTCCAAAATTATCGACCTTAAAGGCGGGTTTATTTCGGTGTTTAAAATTGTAAATAGTTTTTTTCTGTATTATGTTACAAACAGATTAAAGTCAACAAACCTATTATTACTGCTTCGATGCGAGGGCTGTTCCAAAAATTATCGACCGTCAAAGTGGGTTTATTTTGGCGTTTGCAATTTGCATTAAATAGTTTTGCACCTGTGCATCTGTGGGCACGTAGCTGTGAGATTATTGTTATGACGTTCTCCGAACTCCTTCATATCTGTGGGAATTTTCTTTCAGAAAACCCTCCCGATAGCTGGCATGCAGCTTGAGCTTGAAACTGAACGCATGGAGTGGATCCTCTAATTCCCTGGGGCAGTCCATCATTGGCGTTGACCAAACGGTCGTGGGCGCAATGCATATCCTTCAACGTCATTTACATAAAATGTTCTCTCTTGTCACTATAAAGACATTGTAAAGCCATATAGGGCAATAAAGTCGCAAACGACTGCTCCAAATAGTGGGAAATATTTTTGATGGCTTCTTATCCACAAATTTGAAAACACCAGCGCACATACTACTTGAACCACTCATCATACCTCGGCATTTCGTGAATTGATATAACTGTGTTAGATTGATCCAGATATAAAAACAATATTGCTTATGTTGATTTTGTTTTAATAAATTTTATATTTATTTTAGAAGTTAGCTCGTTGATGTGCTAGACTGAACTGAGGAATTCAGCATAGAAAATCTAAATATAGTTTTCTACTATATAAAATGACAGATCAAAGTATCTTTGCTTAGTGACAGTTATTTCAACTTATACTAGTTTGTTATACAAACATAGTGAAATAGGCATGATTCCAACACACCTCCTCAAAAGATACATTGATCATAACATATATAATAGTCATTTGATTTTAAAATTTTAATAAGAATAATTTACAATTTTTATATTCTGGGAGATTACAATTATCTTGGTCCAACATTTGTTGCGAGGATTGGGGAAACCCAGAAAAACCCAATCAGACCAATGTTATATTAAAATACATTGTATTAACTATTGTACGTTATGATCCGTGAGGCCCAATTGACTCCTCAAGCTCAGAAACTTGATTGCAGGTAATGGCTTGGTCATCACATCGGCGAGCTGGTTATCTGTAGATATATATTCAAGGATTATAAGCTTATTTTCAATTTGTTCTCTTGAGAAATGATATTTTATGTCTATATGCTTAGATCTCTTATGACATGATGGATTATTCCTATGCTTATACAACCCTGATTATCCTCAAATATTTTTATTGACATATGACAGCGGCTTGACAAAAATTATCTCGGAAATTGTAGGTCACTGTTATTAATAATATTTAAACTCAATAAATTATGTTTCATTTTGCTAGGGAACCTTGGAAAACGGCTTTTTCTTCGTTAAAGGACAGCCTTCTCTGTCGGAGTGATAAGTACGCCAAGAGTGGAAGCGATGAAGGGGGCCCATCGCAACTCAAGGAGGCAACGATGTAAAGCGGAGTCATGTCGTTTTTGCCCAACTGATGCCAGATTGCTGATGATGAGCAACTTTGGCCCAGCACAAAGTGATTTAATTGTGGGCGACGGCTATTCCGTATGTCCAATGGATCAACTGCATAACTTTTCAGTGGTCGGACTTGGGACATCTACTTTTCTATGCCGTTCCATTATATAAATATACATAAAAACGAGATGTCATGGCCCGGTCAATTCAGCCCTTACCTAGTCGTGTCCATAAAGCACCAATTGCCTATTGGGCATATTATGGAAAATTACAAATAAGGAAGGATCATTATTGTAGCAAATATTGCATCAATGTAGGCCACCATAACTATTTGCTGTTAATTGGTTTGAATTTTCCCGCCAAGTCAAATTTGGAAAACAAAACAACTAGAGATGAGAGTTTTATTTCGCACTTGGAGATTTCGCACATTTTCGCAAGTATCTCCATACCAAGCTTAAGTTGAAAAAGAGCGCGCGTTTTGAAGAACAGCTGTCGATTGGTGGCCGCCGATTATCGGTTATCGATTGCACACACTGTCGCAATAGATAAAAATCGCTATCGACTGTAAAACTTAACTCATATGTGCGCTAAAAAACTGCTCATATGTGCGTTTTTCATTTGGTGAGTTTTCAAGAGCTGGTAAACTGAAGAAATCGTGAATTTCATACATGGGGTAAAGTAATGGTAGTTAAGTCTTCCCCCATGTGTTCTTTTTTCGTCTACTGGCGCCTACATTTTAATGGTCCGTGATTACACTTCAACACACAATTTTTAATTGTTTATTTATTTCATTTAAAATAATATATAAACACATTTCTTTTACAAAAGAAATATATATATATATATACAGTAAAATAATAAAAAGCAAGCAGGAGTGGAACGTAAAAGTACCTGGTCCAAAGAACTGGTTAAAAATTATATTGAACTTAGAAAGAAACATTCACCTTAAGCATTTTTGCTGGCGCCAAGATTCTAATCGCCCATGGTTAAACTTGAACACAATTTTCAATTGTTTGTTTTTTTTAATTTAAAATAAAATATAAACACATTTCTTTACAAATGAAATAATAGGCGTAAGTGGATGACAAAAAATATATATAAAAATATATCACAGTTCGCAGATTTTTCCTAGACAAATGTTATATATTAATATCATGATAATACTAATATGATGTTTAAAAAAGTATTGTTGTACCTAAATGAGTACTATGTTTGCTTTAGGCGTACTCTTATGCATTGCGTAAAATACCCCAATGCCATTGTAGAGGCGCATGTCCTGTACATTGGAAAATTATTTTTAACAATTTTTCAAAATACTCGTGTTCTGTATTAGTTATTGAACTTATATTTAGTTCCCTATCATATTTAGTAAAAAATAAATTTAAAAACAATAAAGTTATGTTTAAGTGTTCCCAAATAATATTTCTTATAACTAATTTTTGGTTATTACTATTATTTACAACTAAATTTTTAATACTAGAAACAAAACGCAAAGAGTTTTTCCAATTCTGTTTATTTTATATGTTACAAACAGATTAAAGTCAACAAACCTATTTTTACTGCTTCGATGATGGCTGTTCCAAAAGTTTTCGACCGTCAAAGTTTTTTGCGTTAAATTGCTTTTTTTTTCTATTATGTTACAAACAGATTAAAGTCAACAAACCTATTATTACTGCTTCGATGCGAAGGCTGTTCCAAAAATTATCGACCGTCAAAGTGGGTTTATTTTGGCGTTTGCAATTTGCATTAAATAGTTTTGCACCTGTGCATCTGTGGGCACGTAGCTGTGAGATTATTGTTATGACGTTCTCCGAACTCCTTCATATCTGTGGGAAATTTCTTTCAGAAAACCCTCCCGATAGCTGGCATGCAGCTTGGAGCTTGAAACTGAACGCATGGAGTGGATCCTCTGATTCCCTGGGGCAGTCCATCTTTGGCGTTGACCAAACGGTCGTGGGCGCAATGCATATCCTTCAACGTCATTTACATAAAATTTTTTCTTAAATGTCACTATAAAGACATTGTAAAGCCATATAGGGCAATAAAGTCGCAAACGACTGCTCCAAATAGTGGGAAATATTTTTGATGGCTTCTTATCCACAAATTTGAAAACACCAGCGCACATACCACTTGAACCACTCATCATACCTCGGCATTTCGTGAATTGATATAACTGTGTTAGATTGATCCAGATATAAAAACAATATTGCTTATGTTGATTTTGTTTTAATAAATTTTATATTTATTTTAGAAGTTAGCTCGTTGATGTGCTAGACTGAACTGAGGAATTCAGCATAGAAAATCTAAATATAGTTTTCTACTATATAAAATGACAGATCAAAGTATCTTTTGCTTAGTGACAGTTATTTCAACTTATACTAGTTTGTTATACAAACATAGTGAAATAGGCATGATTCCAACACACCTCCTCAAAAGATACATTGATCATAACATATATAATAGTCATTTGATTTTAAAATTTTAATAAGAATAATTTACAATTTTTATATTCTGGGAGATTACAATTATCTTGGTCCAACATTTGTTGCGAGGATTGGGGAAAACCCAGAAAAACCCAATCAGACCAATGTTATATTAAAATACATTGTATTAACTATTGTACGTTATGATCCGTGAGGCCCAATTGACTCCTCAAGCTCAGAAACTTGATTGCAGGTAATGGCTTGGTCATCACATCGGCGAGCTGGTTATCTGTAGATATATATTCAAGGATTATAAGCTTATTTTCAATTTGTTCTCTTGAGAAATGATATTTTATGTCTATATGCTTAGATCTCTTATGACATGATGGATTATTCGCTATGCTTATACAACCCTGATTATCCTCAAATATTTTTATTGACATATGACAGCGGCTTGACCAAAATTATCTCGGAAAGTGTAGGTCACTGTTATTAATAATATTTAAACTCAATAAATTATGCTATTCACTATGTTTCTTTTTGCTAGGGAACCTTGGAAAACGGCTTTTTCTTCGTTAAAGGACAGCCTTCTCTGTCGGAGTGATAAGTACGCCAAGAGTGGAAGCGATGAAGGCGTACCCATCGCAACTCAAGGAGGCAACGATGTAAAGCGGGAGTCATGTCGTTTTTGCCCAACTGATGCCAGATTGCTGATGATGAGCAACTTTGGCCCAGCACAAAGTGATTTAATTGTGGGCGACGGCTATTCCGTATGTCCAATGGATCAGCTGCATAACTTTTCAGTGGTCGGACTTGGGACATCTACTTTTCTATGCCGTTCCATTATATAAATATACATAAAAACGAGATGTCATGGCCCGGTCAATTCAGCCCCTTACCTAGTCGTGTCCATAAAGCACCAATTGCCTATTGGAGCATATTATTGAAAAATTACAAATAATGTAAGGATCATTATTGTAGCAAATATTGCATCAATGTAGGCCACCATAACTATTTGCTGTTAATTGGTTTGAATTTTCCCGCCAAGTCAAATTTGAAAACAAAACAACTAGAGATGAGAGTTTTATTTCGCACTTGCTATCGACGAAATAATGTGCAGAGATTTCGCACATTTTTCGCAAGTATCTCCATACCAAGCTTAAATTGAAAACGAGCGCGCGTTTTGAAGAACAGCTGTCGATTGGTGCCCGCCGATTATCGGTTATCGATTGCACACACTGTCGCAATAGATAAAAATCGCTATCGACTGTAAAACTTAACTCATATGTGCGCTAAAAAACTGCTCATATGTGCGTTTTTCATTTGGTGAGTTTTCAAGAGCTGGTAAACTGAAGAAATCGTGAATTTCATACATGGGGTAAAGTAATGGTAGTTAAGTCTTCCCCCATGTGTTCTTTTTTCGTCTACTGGCGCCTAGATTTTAATGGTCCGTGGTTACACTTTAACACACAATTTTCAATTGTTTATTTATTTCATTTAAAATAATATATAAACACATTTCTTTTACAAAAGAAAATATATATATATGATACAGTAAAATAATAAAAAAGCAAGCAGGAGTGGAACGTAAAAGTACCTGGTCCAAAGAACTGGTTAATTTAGAAAGAAACATTAACCTTAAGCATTTTAGCTGGCGCCAAGATTCTAATCGCCCATGGTTAAACTTGAACACAATTTTCAATTGTTTGTTTTTTTAATTTAAAATAAAATATAAACACATTTCTTTTACAAACGAAATAATAGGCACGTAAGTGGATGACAAAAAATATATATAAAAATAAATCACAGTTCGCAGATTTTTCGTAGATAAATGTTATATATTAATATCATGATAATACTAATATGATGTTTAAAAAAAAGTATTGTTGTACCTAAATGAGTACTATGTTTGCTTTAGGCAGTACTCCTTATGCATTGCGTAAAATACCCCAATGCCATTGTAGAGGCGCATGTCCTGTACATTGGAAAATTATTTTTTAACAATTTTTCAAAATACTCGTGTTCTGTATTAGTTATTGAACTTATATTTAGTTCCCTATCATATTTAGTAAAAAATAAATTTAAAAACAATAAAGTTTTGTTTAAGTGTTCCCAAATAATATTTCTTATAACTAATTTCTGGTTATTACTATTATTTACAACTAAATTTTTAATACTAGAAACAAAACGCAAAGAGTTTTTCCAATTCTGTTTGTTTTATTATGTTACAAACAGATTAAAGTCAACTAACATATTTTTACTGCTTCGATGCGAGGGCTGTTCCAAAAGCTAGCGACCGTCAAAGTGGGTTTATTTTGGCGTTATTAAATTGCATTAAATAGTTTTGCACCATCTGTCGGCACGTAGCTGTGAGATTATTGTTATGACGTTCCTCGAACTCCTTCATATCTGTGGGAATTTTCTTTCAGAAAACCCTCCCGATAGCTGGCATGCAGCTTGAGCTTGAAACTGAACGCATGGAGTGGATCCTCTGATTCCCTGGGGCAGTCCATCATTGGCGTTGACCAAACGGTCGTGGGCGCAATGCATATCCTTCAACGCCATTTACATAAAATGTTCGCTCTTGTCACTATAAAGATATCTCTTAATGAGAAGGTAATAAGCCATACAGGGTAATTAAGTCCCAAACGACTGCTCAAAATAGTGGGAATTATTTTTGATGGCTTCTTATCCACAAATTTGAAAACACCAGCGCACATACCACTTGTACCACTCATCATACCTCGGCATTTCATTAATTGATATAATTGTTTTAATGATATGCCACTTTGTATTGATTTCGGACTCGATGCATTAGCATTCTTAGCAGCATGTGGTTCCGAAGACTTGTCCTGAAATCTGAGGATTAAATTTCGAATGTCAGCCTCCTTTATAGTTGAGGCAGTAAAAGCGACATCAACCTCATCTACATTTTTTAGCCCGAATACTACACTCATCATCCTATTTCACTAACACATTAGCGTTTGAAAAATTTGTGTATCGGGGCTTTAGTATATTTTATTTTAATTTTAGTTTGTCGGTCCCTGTCCTTCTCGTTAGTTCGTAAGTAATCGATTATCGATAATCAATCGATATATTTTTAACACTATGCACAATTTGAAAACATAACGTATTGGGTTTGTCCATGTGCTCATATGTGCGTGATCCATTTTGTGAGTTTACAAGAGCTGCACAAAGGAACAAATTTGATTTGGCAAACCGAAGAAATTGTGAATTTCATAGCAGATACTCACCGTATTGTTCGAGTTAACATCTTGAGTAAATTGTTGGTAGTGATATTGTCGGACTGGCACAAATCTTCCATCATGTGTTTTTTATGCGTTGTTAAAACTAGGATATAAAACTTCTCCCTGGCTCCAAAATGTGGCACTCAGTTTTGATATGAAAGGATGTGACTATGATATGACCCAACCAATAATAATAAAGAAGCAAGCAGGAGTGGCACCTAAAAGAACCTGGTCCAAAGAACTGTTTAATTTATATCGAACTAAGAAAGAAACTTTAATCTCAAACATTTTTGCATGGTTAAACTTGAACACAATTTTCAAAGGCTTGTTTTTTTAATTTAAAATAAAATATAAACCCACATTTCTTTTACAATCGAAATAATAAGTGGATGACACAAATATATAAATATATTTTAAAGTTGTTACAATTTATTTTCGCATTATTGAATTGCATTATGTAGGTTTGCACCATTTTGGTGAACTGTGAGCATGTAGCTGTGAGATTCGTTCGTTGACGTATTTATTCTTCTTTCTTCTCCTTCATATATGCCCACATCCTTCATATCTGTCGGAGCTTTCTTTCAGCAAAAGTTGCCGGCGTGTAGTTTGCGCTTTAAACTAAACAATGTAGGCAGATTTTTTGGGGCATTCCATCATTTGGGTTCACTTACCATTCGTTGGCGCATTCATTCAATATATCGGCCATTGAGAGTAACTCCTTCATTTTTTTTTTGGAACTTTCTAAGATTTGCCAATTAACCATACTCGATTATTTTTGGGATTAATAGTACCCCGTTCGATTATTCTTTTACTAGAGATGAGCAATTTCGAGCGTACTAAGCAACGATTGAAGATTGTCATCCCTTTCAATTGTAACTTATCGCTTTGGCGCGCGAGATTGAATTTATAAAACGGTTTATAGCTTGCGCCGCAGTCACTACCAAAATTGATAACCAATAAAATTCTTAATCGCCCGCCGACTTGTCTCGCTGGATATCCCCCCTCCCTCTAACTTTAATTAGTGACAACAATAATTACACACTGCTCTCAATTTCCACCAACTCGTTTTATCTACAAAATGGTACAAAACATGACATGACTTGACAATAGTGCTTAACCGTTGATTATTGCCTAAGTGTACTTTGCACTTCTCGAAATGGTATTATTGATCCACAGTTCTGTGTCAGCAGCTGCCACAATTTTAGCCACTTAATGGAAACATTTACACATAATTTTTTCTTCCCTTTTTTTTTTATCAAATTCAATTAACTGGGGGGAGCCGATTTCCGAGTCATTTACATGCGACAACAAGTTCTAATCTTTTACCCCTGTCAATGGGATTTTATCATAACAATTGTGTGTATTTCTGATTATATTGTGTCATGTTCGTTAGCCCCCCAACTTACCCTTTGGTGGGGAAGTAGAGGCTTTTATGCAGATTTTTGTTTGATGACAAATTAATTTAATAATAACAGCTGCAAAAACATTTTGTAATCAATTTTTGCTTGACTTACAATTATGCCCCAATATGTACAATCAATTTATGTTCGACAGAGATAATTATATACTAAAAAGTGTTTTATTTTTGTAGATGGATTCTAGGAAAGCTAATGAGCTGGCATAGACATTATTAACTTGACAATTTTCTTACATTAAAACAATTATATAAATTTCTACATTTTCGATTGGGTTTTTTTTTACAGTTTTAAGAGTTTAGAATTGTGAATTAATTATAACCTGTGTAAGACAAGAAGATGCCAGATTTCCTCGAAGTGCTCTTAGATGAAGGTGAGGTCCTGATTAGACAAGAAAAACTTTAACATGATTTTTTTTTTTATTGTGCGGTGAGCTTCCATGCTAGGTCGGGTGTTTGCTGTTCGCATCTCAAGCACAGGCAGCTTTCCTGAGACACACAGTGACTTATAGCTTGTATCATTCTTTAAATGTACACATACTTCCTTCCCTTACAAGCTTCTTTTACTTTCTTAATTCTTATCTTATGCGAGCAAGTTCTTTCTATCCTAGTCGCTAATGTAACAACTCGGATTTAGGATACTTTTTTGAACTTTATTTATGAAGCTGCCTAGCCTTGATGTTCGAACTGAATTGATTGAATTTCTTAGAGCCTGATTTCACTGGCGCATATATATTCATTCGCCCGAAAGTACATATTTTTGACATATACATTTATACATTACATTTACATTTTTCCCCTAATTTCTAAGAATATTTGGCCATTCGCCATGAAACGTAGATATTTTATAGTGTGCCCTTACTAATGACATTCTAACTGTTTTCATAACGTTGAACTCTATTACATTTAAAGATGAATCAGAATGCTGTGGTCTTCGACTTGTGGATGGAAAATATTGTGGCTTTGCGGTCTGTCCAAAAAGAACACTCACATTTCCCAAAGATTGACCAATTCTGCTTCCTGTTCCTCTAACTCCGACAGTTCCATGACAGTTTTATTTATTTCCTGCCTTACCATTTGCGTTGTGGACATTAATTTGTTAATTTTGGTTGTAATAAAAAATTGTTTGTCACAAAATTAAAAATTATACAAACTTCAGATTATTTTGCTATTCACATGTCGGTTGAGAATGTACATTCATTTCCAAAGAAATCACTAATATCACCCTATTTATTAACGAGTTTTGTCTTCTCTATATCTATAAAAGAGAGTGTCCTGACTGACTGATTGGCAATCATCGCACAGCCTAAACGGTAAGAAATAGAGAAATGTAATTTGGAAAGGAGTTTCCATAGTGGTGAAAGTACATAAGGGCTTTGGAAAATTCCTCCCGTAAAAGACGGAAAGGCGTCGGAAAAGTTTACATGGGAAACATTTTTTTTTTTATTTTATTGACTTGAAACTTTACTTTACTTACCTTTTTCTTTTTTTAATTTTTTTTCTTAATGAACAATATTCGAGAATGTTATGTACAAATTTTAAGTTGTTGTTTAATGTTCTTTTTATTGATGGTTTATTTCGAATTTTTACGTATGAAAAACTTTAAAACGTCTTTTTTGAAGTTCGTGTACATTATAACTCGTTACCGGATAATAGGAAACAAAAAACTGATATGCATTTTTTAAGGTGATTAGGGTGTTCACCAGCCCGCGTGAGAGAGTAATTGTGTAAATTTACGAGAAACAGCTATTGAGCGCCCCTAAAAGGTTTACCCTCGTAATATTTGGTGTAAATCAACTGTTTTTGACAGGCTGTGAGTTTTTCTGTCACGTGTGTGTGTCAAAGTTGAATACGTATTTTTAAAGTATTGATTGTAGGTGTACAAATCAAGCTAAATAGAGCATGAAGATAAATGAATACAAAAAAAAACTTAAGATATGGACCATGATGCTGTCGTTGAAGTCGTGGTAGGATCTTACTGCAATTGCATGCTGTCGGTGAGGAACCAAGTTCTGTGTGCCCAAATAAGTCAACTGGCGAACCAATGTGCTAACATTTTTCAATGACCAATGGGTCCGTGCGGCCCCATGCTTTATGTCGACTGCATTTCGACCCCAAATGGAACTTTAGTTGCAGGTAGCACTTTTCTGTTTAGGGTAGTTGGAGAAGCTGCATCAATTTGGAAAACTACAACAATATTTACAGTGGGTGATGAAGGCCCTCTAAGTGTTGTTGCAGGCAGAGTGTAAAAAGCTAATTTTAGGAAGATGTCGCAATATATTTACTGGCCAGATGCAGTTTAACAGACAAACAAGTTTTAATTATTGTAGGTATGACCGCATATTTTTAAGAGAAAAATCTCGAAATGGGGTTATATCAAGTACTTTTTGACGATACTTTGAATAATTTTACAACACTTATACTGTTTACACTTTAACGCTGGTTCTTTAAACATACCCCAGGGCAGCAAAAAGTGCGTAATTTTTTTCTTATGTGATTTGTTGTTGTGGCGTAAACTTTTGGAGTTTACGCTTTTCGCTATACGCTTTTACGCGGGGTGGTAAACACCCTAATTATTTCATCATTTTTGGGGCATTCCAACTGGTGCATGCAACTGTGCCCTTCCTTTAAAGAACATGTTCGCACGAGGCACTAGCCTTGTCCGTCTGTCCGTTCGTCCGTCCGTACGTCCGTCTGTATGAACACCTAGATCTCAGGATGGTAAGAGATAGAGGTTTGACATGTACGGGACAAATGCTTCTTTTATCTGCACGCAGATCAAGTTTGTTTCAAATTTTGGCCACGCCCCCTCCCGCCCCCGCAATTCGGAAAAAACGTTATATCTCGTACAGTTTTAAAGATTGACGATTCGTACTTTCTAGGGATAGTTAGTAATTAGCAAAATGAATCGATTTGCCGAAAAAAAGATAAAGATCCGATGATTCGCACGAGCACTCGCAATTAGAAACCATGATGCAACAAAGAAGGTGCGGCGCTTAGCGAACATTTAATACTAAGGTCTTTTGCTCACAGCGCGAGAGAGAGAGGGAGAGTGAGCGCTAGAGCAAAGGACTCACATACACACAAATTGAGTATGAGCGTAATCCAAAAAAGTAATAAAGAAACAACAAAAACAACATAGCGATCAGTGCAAAGAAACCCTCCCATTTGGTGGTCGTCTGTGGCCCAGCGGTTAGTGTGCTAGACTGCTGGGCGGGAGGTCGTGGATTCGATCACTTCTCTGAACATCTAATAATAAAAGTTTTTTTCTTTCTTTAGAAAAATAGCTTTTACACATACGGTCACCTTCACCAGCTATTGGCGCCAGCTGTGAAGTAATCTAGCCATGAACAAGCAAATTCTCAAACTTTTCCGTTCGGATTCGGCGTTAAACTGTAGGTCCCTTTCTTTTGTGCGCAAAATTTAAAGCACACACGCCAATGAGATTGAGAAAAGCTTGGCTTGGCGGAGCTGTATAGCCAATGTTACATTTACAAAACATAAAAACAAAACCAAAAAAAAATCGTGCGCTTACATAACACAGCAGATCAAGCGTCTCTTTGTTGACACATCTAGACAGCACGTTTGCTCAGACCGTCTTCGCTGTCGGCTGCGCTGCTACTGCGCTCAGGTTCGATCGTCGTCCACTTTTGCTCTGTCGCGGTTGTATTTTGTTTGCGTCAAAACATGGTTGATGGGTGGGAGTGAGTCAGGGATCAGACGGTTCGAGTTTGTAACGAAGACGGTTCGAGTTCGTGACGAAGACGGTTGAAGTCTGAAACTGAACTTGGTTCGCCCGAGCAAACGTTCTGTCTAGATATTTGATGGTCTTTGGTGTCAACTGCACACTAAAATTGTCAGACCCGAGCTAAGAGTGCTCTCAAAGAGCGCCGCACCTTCTTTGTTGTATAATGATAGAAGCGATTCTATTCTTTGCGAACAGAATGTCGAACACCTCCACTAACGACGAACATTTTGTCGATCAGAACAAATTCGTGTGTGGATGGGCTGCTTAAGCCACAACATCGCGATCTGTAGAGTGACAATTCTATCACAGCACTCTTGACAAGTTAGATACACATTCTTCAATGGCCTTGTTCAGCAGAACAACTTGCTCCCTGATCAAGTATAAATTCGCACTGATCCTTCTGATGAACTCTTTGAAGTGATACTGCTCCCACCAATAGTAATTGTGTATCGATAGGCATGCTATCGATAAAGGCATGCATTGATTGCAAAGATAAGACTTCAGACTGGAAGCTTCGAGCTGATCACATCGTTCGAAGGAGGGCTCCACGTATGCCTTTTTGACATGTTAGCCTTTTTCAAGGATCATGTTCTTCCGGTTTTAACCTAAAAATTGATTTGTGAACTACTTCGAAGTATAATTAAGACATCATCATCGAAAAATGGTCAATGACCAACAATCTCCTATTACAAAGAACATTAAAGTGTAAACTCATCGTTATTGTCGCCAACAAATGCGTGATAGTTGGATTAAAACATTTAATTTGTGTATTACCAATCGATTGTGTCGCGCACACATTCGAATTCGTACACTGTTTGGAAAAACAATCAAACCCCATCACTAGCGCAGTGATTAAAGTCAAAAAAAAAAAAGATAAGACTTCTATCAGCTGTAAATTATAACAATAAGTTCTAAAATATAACAATAACTAATTCTAACTATTTATATGCACGGATCGCAAATGTGTCTGAGCCGCCATTTCAGAATTCACTCGCACAGCGGCGTTGTTTAAAAATGTAGCAATTCGTTGAGCGACTATTTGATGCATAATTTTTTTATGCAACAATATTAATTTTTTTAAACTCTTCGTGTGAGCTCAAATTTCTTGCACTCAATTTTTACAACCTGTAAAACTTTGGCGAAGGATATAGAATTTAGAAAAATCAGTTAGGTAGTTCAGAAGTATCTTTGACATATCAACCCATCCCTTCCCATGATACAACCCTTCATCTTTACCAATTTTAGGAGCCAACTGTAAAGAAAGTAGCCTTGAAAAGGCATCCTAAGGTCATCAAAAACTATTTGAGGCATGGGACAAGCTGGAAACAATCTTTCGCATTAAGTGCATAAAACAGAAAGCTTCTCTTCTCTGGCATCCCGCACTGTAAGGATAGGGTCGTTAGCACTGAAAGTCCAAGTAGTGTCTGGTTTCAAGTCGAAAGTAAGCGTTGCAATCAACAAAGCAGAGAAAATGGCCGTGTTCACCAGCATAAGTTAAACATCAAACATCATCCATCAAAAAAATAAGTTGATTGTCTTATGCTGAACGCTTTGATAGACTCAAAAAGATTTTAAGCTACAAAATCACTTTTAAATCAGTTCCTAAAGTTATTGATTCCAAGCGGTGTTAATTTCTTCCTGTTAGTCTTTGTTTTTTTTTTTGAGTGTAATAATTCACATTAAAAACGATTATGAAAAATCATAAAGTTTAGGGGAAAAATATAATGAAAAAGTTCTCAGTCCCATTTAAAAAATTCTTCAAACTTTTTTTTTTGTGTTAAATTTAGCTAATTATCATTATTTAAGCTAAATTGTCTAGAAATTGTTGCAAGCCTACACCAAAAAAAAAAAAACTGAAAACTTTAGTCATTAATTTAAAAATGCTTCCCTTATAATTCAAGGTATTTTATAATCATCATCATCTCCATTCTGCTTCCGCCATAAAGCTCTCCCATTTTCCTTGCGCCTGCGCCAAATCCCGCAGCCTGAGAGAGAATGTTTGAGTGAGAAGGAGAGGGAAGAGAGAGAGAGATGCATATAGTGGGTGGAGTCTGTGCTGTTGATATATAAAACAGGGTAGTCTGGGGCAGGGTAATTGCTTCAATTTGGCGTACATATCCGCTGCCTAGGACTGACTGGCTACTACTGGTGGCTGACGTGAAGTTGCTGCTTTCTTTTCTTTCCATTTTTTTGTGCAATTGCTGTGTAAATGGCATGAGAATGATAATTGTAGCAATTATAATATTAAATTGGGAGATCATGGCTCACAGGGTTTGCCTTCCTTTAGCTTTTCTACACAGCTCCGGGGACTCGTTTTTTTTTTTGTAGCATACTTTTTTGCTGTCGCTTGCAGTTGGAATGGAAGGGAACTTTTTTTGCTCTGCTGTGTATTTTGCCGGATTTGTTTGTTAATTAGAATTCTAGCGTAGAAATTAAAATGAAGAGAAAAATGTTGAAATAGAAACAGAGTGAGAGAGAAAGAGAGAGGCAAGAGGGGGCGGCTTTTCTTAATTACTGCAGTTTATTTTCTAAGTGAGACTAATTAACAGGCAATTCGTAGCATTGCGGCACAGTTTTTTTTTTGGTTGGTAGTTTCTACTATATGTATGTGTGTGTGTGTGTGAGCTTGTGTGAGTGGTCAACATTTTTGGGGCTAGTTAGTTGGTTGTGATAGCTTTTGGTAGAGGAAAAGGAACTTGAAATTTTTACGCAGACTTTTAAAAAGGGAAAAACTTTTTATAGTCGAAAGTTTATGTCTTCAATTAGTTTGTCAAACTTATTTTATAACCAAAAATGGGGTAAAGCTTTACAAATTGGCATTTTGGAAGCGGTGGATTGCCTGGAAAATTATCAGATGAATAAAGTTGGCAGATTTATTTAGAATTAATATAAACAAGTTTAAGATAAGTTTTTTTTTTAACGAATTGAACAAAGGATTTAAGGATTAGAACTTAGATGTAGTACATTTTCCGACTGCGGAATTGACAGTTTTTTCTGATGACAGGCTTCAGTGTGACAGCTGCAAAAATTATACAAAATGTAAAACGGTCACACTGCACTTTCTTCTCTCTTTTGCTTGCAATTGAAATTGGTAAATTTTTGTTTATACTTTGTACCAAAAGGGGGTACTGGGAGAAGAAATCGTTTCCGACCCTATCTATATATAAGGTTGTCAAAAAAGTCTTGCGGTATTTTTATTGAATTTTCAATTGTTCATAAAATTGGTTATAATAATGCGATTTAAGTCAAATATGCGCCGTTTTGTTCGATGACGAGTTCCCAACGAGATGCCAACTTCATAATGCCCCTCTTATAGAAGCTCGCTTCCCTATTGGCAAAAAACTCGGAGAGCCAATTTTCACAGGACTCTCTTGTGGCCAACTTCCGACTACCAAGCTCGTTCGCCATGGACAGAAATAGGTGGTAATCACTTGGTGCGAGATCCGGACTATACGGTGGATGCAAAAGAACCTCCCATCCGAGCTCCCGGAGCTTCTGGCGCGTCACCAAAGATGTGTGTGGCCTGGCGTTGTCCTGATGGAAGACAATTCGGCCTCTGTTGATCAAAGATGGCCTCTTCTGCATGAGTGCTGCATTCAAGCGGTCCAGTTGTTGGCAGTACAGGTCCGAATTGAGCGTTTGGCCATAGGGGAGCAGCTCATAGTGGATGATTCCCTGCCAATCCCACCAAACACACAGAAGAACCTTCCTGGCCGTCAATCCAGGCTTGGCCACCGTCTGGGCAGCTTCACCGCTTTTCGACCACGACCGTTTGCGCTTCACGTTGTCGTAAGTGACCCACTTTTCATCGCCAGTCACCATCCGCTTCAAAAACGGGTCGATTTTGTTGCGATTCAGAAGCGATTCGCATGCATCCATACGGGCAAAAATGTTCAAGTCATACATCGAGCTTCTTTTTGAATCCAAGCTTCTTCAAATGGCTTATAACGGTTTGATGACTCATGCCCAGCTCTTGGCCGATGCTACGGCTGCTACTATGCCGGTCTCTTTCGATCAATTCAGCGATTTTATCGCAATTTTCGACGACAGGCCTTCCGGACCGTGGCGCATCTTCGATCACCTCTGCACCAGAACGAAAACGTTGAAACCATCGTTGTGCGGTGGAAATGGAAACTGTATCGGGTCCATAAACTGCACAAATTTTATTGGCAGCATGAGATGCATTTTTGCCTTTATCGTAGTAGTACTGTAAAATATGCCGTATTTTCTCTTTATTTTGCTCCATGTTTGCGACGCTATAACTCACGAACGACTAAAAACAAACAATAATAAATCAAACACGTGTTAGCGCGTGAAAAGAGCTTTCCAAAAAGCTCTAGCGTGAACCGATGCGACGAATACAACTAGAACTACGCGCTTGCAAAGACAAGCTTGCGGAAATACCGCAACAACCTTATATATAAATCTGTACGCCCGACTGACATATTATCAACGCCCAGCCTAAACGGCTTATCCTACAGGTTTGAGATTTGGCATAGACCTTCGTTTAGTTATGCAGGCGCGCACTAAGAAAAAAAAATTGGAAAATTCCACCCGGAAAAGTCGGAAAAGCGTCGGAAAAGTTTGTATGGGAAAAATTTTATTTTTCATCCGATTGACTTGAAACTTGGTTTGTAAGCATAGTACGCGAAATGATTCGACACGTGTTTTCCCGATTTCGGAAAATCCGCCCACGAGGAAAATAGCCGGAATATTGTGCATGCAAAAAACAATTTTTCATCCGATTGGCTTGCAATTCGGTTGGTAAGGACAGAATACGAAATAGTTTTTAATGGGATTTTTCGATGGTTGAAAATTTTACCCAACCGTCGGAAAATTCCCGGAAAAGTCAGCATGAAATAAAATATTTTTCATTCGATTGACTTGAAACTCGGTTTGTAAGGGTAGAATACGAAATAATTTGAAATGTGATTTTTCAATGTCGGAAAATCCGCACCCATGCGGGAAAACTCCCGGAAAATTCTCCATGGAAATTAAAATTTTTCACCCGATTGACTTGAAACTCGGTTTGTAAGGTCAAAATGAGAATTCATTTGTGTTTTCATTTTCCGATGTTGGAAATATCGCCGGGATGCCCACTGGGAAGTGGTTGGGAAGTGGATGGGATGTGAGTGGGATGTGGGTGGTTAATTGTTTTGGAAGTGGACGGTGGCAAGTGGGTGGAATGTGGGTGGTAAGTGGATTGGAAGTGGGTGGGAAATGGGCGGGAAGTGGGTGGTATGTGGGTGGGATTTGGGAGGGATGTGGGTGGGATGTAGATGGGGATGGGATGTAGGTGGAAAGTGGGTGGGTGGTAAGTGGGTGGAAAGTTGGTGGGAATTGGGTGGAGAGTGGGTGGGATGTGGATGGGAAGTAGGTGTGCATTGGTTCTATACTGTTGAAGGCGCAGCGAAGCGCGACGGGTTATTGCTAGAAAAGTATATATATTCTTGATCAGCATCAACAGCCAAATCGATATTGCCATGTAAGTCTGTCCGTCCTTATGAACAAACAGATCTCAGAGATTTAAAGAGAAAGAGGTTTGAGTTGTATGACTTGTGTTAGATGTTTTATGACGCATTTTTCCTTAGCCCGTTTTCTGGTACATAGATGGCCCAACAATAGATAGATGGCGCCAGCTGAGGATGAATTTCAAATTAGTTTCAATTGATACGACAGCAATTCGGTTGGATTTGCGAACAATTAAAATGCAAATTTTAATATTAAAATGAATATAAATATTATATTACATTTCCGCAATGAAATTTGCTTATCAAAATTGTTTGGGTGGAGAATTTTTTTTAAATCTCCTAACAAAACTCGAGAGATTTAAAAGCAAATGAAAAAAAATCCTGGGACAGCGAGAATTGTTTTGGGTTTGAATTTGGTTGCAAAATATTTCCGTAACACCTCCGTTTGTGTTATCTTAAAGAATTTTGTAAGCTTTATAAAAACAGAGAAGAATCTCATGACCATTAAAGAATATAAGTTTCTTCTTTTTTCTTGAATTATCATAAAATCCGATAGATTACTTGTAATGCTGCTTTCTTCTCTTGTTTCTAAACTACACAACGTACCTGCTTCACAATTCAAGTTGCCATTAAAAATTTTCATTAAAAATTCTGCGCATACACTGAGAATCATAAATATATATACATGCGTTATTTATCAAGGTAATTAGTCAGTTCTCTGTAAAAAAAATCATAAAAAAAGATGAAAACCTACAAACACACACACACACACAGGGACAGCAGCTTCATTAGCGCCTCCACCAACAGACACAGGCTGGAACGTGCCGCGTCCCAAACTGCCGCCAAACAGTTTGTCATTTAACATTTGGGCAAACGTATTAAAACACCCCATCATTGCCTTAATTAAGAGCCATAAAAGCACATTTACTTATTGTATATGGCCACTCGAACTCATTGTGTGGCACGTCTTTTGCGCTTTATTTATCCCCGAGATGCTTAACAACCTCCAATCCTCCATTCCGTTTGCGTCCATTTGTTGTGCTTAATTCATGGCTAAAGTTGGAATTAAGTGAATTTTACGTTCATTAACGTGCGAGGGTTGTGCTCTATTGTGTGTGTGTGTGTGTGTATATGTCACGGTCGCCATGTTTGATATGGGGTATGGCGCTGAATGGGCGCCATTTAAGTGGTGGATTAAGTAGGGGGGAAAAGGGCTTATCAGACAGTGTTGATAATTAGCACTGCCATCTAATGTTGCACTAATAACGTAAATTTGCGGCTTAGTCAGTGGTATGGGTGTATAAAAATGTTAGAAAAGGGATAGAAATTGGCATCATAAAATTGATCAAACTGTAGCAAAAAAAAAACTTACTTCGTCTGTTCTTGAAGTTCTTATAGCCTGGCAAATGCTGGTTTGGAATTATGAGAGTTTAAGAACGCTAATACTTAAACAAAAAATATTTCTTCATCGAGATTCTGAATCGGTCGCCCCCTTTGTTGCCAAAATTGCGAACTTCAAGAGTTAAATGTCCAGTGCAAGTTTCCTGTGTCCGCAAGAACACTTTCTTTGACTTATCAAATCTGAACTTTATAGAAATTGTCCGTTTCGTTATGTGGGTGTAATTCGTATCGAAAACGAGGAAGTATTTTCAGTGAGCTTGCCCGAAGGGACCTACAGTTTAACGCCGAATCAGAACGGCAAAGTTTGAGGAGCTTTTTCATGGCAAGTTACTTCACACCTGGCGCCAATAGCTGGTGAAGATGAATGTGAGTAGCGAATGGGGTTACAATAAAGTTACACCTCTACAAAAGAACTGCCAAAACAAAAAACTCTATATAAAACAAGTGAGAAAGTCGGTCAAGCCCGACTATAATATACTCTGTACCTAGAGTAGGAGCTGAATGCAGGGCGCTCATCTCTAAGGTTCTCTCTCTTCCTCTCTCTCTCTCTCTCTCTCTCTCTCAGATTGGTGCGGGGTGTGGCGGGGGGGGTGATTCACTCATATGCTCATAACTTTAGAACCGCTCGTCCGATCTTTATCATTTCTTCGGCATATCGGTACATATTGCTAATGACTAACTATTTCTAAAACGTACGAATCATCTATCAAACAAAACTGTGGGAGATATGACGTTTATTCAAAATTGCGGGGGCGGGAGGGGGCGTGGCAAAAATTGAAAATAAACTTGATCTGCCTGCAAGTATAAGAAGCATTTGCCCCATACATGTCAAACCTCTATATCTTACCATCTCTGAGATCAGTTTTTTCATACGGACGGACGGACAGACGGATATGGCTATATTGACTCGGCTGTTGATGCTGATCAAGTGTATATATATACTTTATAGGGTCGGAAATGATTCCTTCTCCCTGTTACATACTTTTGCACAAACTTAATATACTCTATCTACCTTCGATACAGAGTATAAAAAAATTTTTTGCACCAGGGCTATGATGCTCTCTTTGTTGGCAGTCCACACTTCCCACAAAAGATCTCAATTAAATACTGCAAAAATACTAGATCCATATTTTCTGTGTTTTTATAGATAGCTTCCGAAATAATGAATTTTAATTATTTCAAGAGGTATCGCACATTTCACAAGCGGTTTCCGTAAGCACAGACTCTATACATAAAATTTTTCAACAAATTTTGTCAACGAATCGGTTTGCGGTTATAAACTCGTCTGATTTCGATTACGGTTACTCTTAATTTACTGCCGTGCCGTGCATAACCCTCCAGTTCAGTCGGGTCAATTCGACATGATGATCGACGCTGCATTGTTGAATTGGCGACAGTTCGTTGTCGACGATAAATGTATGCAGACAGCGTCGACGGAGAGCACTGCGCAAGAGCCAGAACGGCTTGCACACTCAGTTTTGGAAGTAAAGAGAGCGAGTGTGCAAACGAAAAGAATAATAAAATACTAATAGAATAATAAAGAAAAGAATATAAAGAAAAGTTGCTGTCAAAATATCAATTATTTAAGTTTCTCTACGGCTCACTACCTCCTAGGACATGCCAAATGTTAAAGGGGTAAACTATGGCTCAGTGCTAGAGTAGTCGAGCACAGCCGCAGTTGCTTGTTTTGTTGACGCTGCGTTGGTGGTCGGTCCCAGAGGAAAGTGCATGGCGTTATTGCCGTCAGCCTTATTCTATAACTAGTACAGTGTAAAACGCCGTGTATTTCTTGGACTGCGTTTTGAGTTATTGCTTAACAACAATTTTTTTATGGGGGCCAATTGGGACAAACAAATTGAGTTTCTTTATGCAGATGCCTTTACCGTAATACTCGTTAAAAATACTCGATATTATTGCCCATTTTGCCTGTCTCTTCATATCAACTAGCACAACAAAAAAAAAAAAAAACAGCTGTGAGAAGAGATTTTAAGGTCACTTGATGCCACATGCCCGATTTTGGAGTTTTGGTAAGAAAACATGGATGAATTTCGGGAAACAAGAAAAAACTAGCACATAAATACCGCGTGAACGACTACGCCCATTGCGTTGCGATAGTTGGAGCACCTTGGGAGCTGGTGAATCTGGCGGTTCTACATGAAATAGTTGAAAGGTTTTGGTTTTCGATTGTGGCTCCAGCTTCAGGTGTTCGTCGGCCTTGGGGTTATTCACTGGTTATGGTCGAAATTTATTTAACTCCAAGTATTCCCAGTCCTCGGAATTAGCCACTGGCTCGCTTTATGCTGTGCCTGCGGCTGAAGTCGCTTTAGCTCCAAGTAGGCCAGACCTGGTGCAGGCATCGCCTTCTTAAAGTGTTCAAAGGATATTAAGATTAATAATATGTTAGTAAACAATTCTTGGGACCAATCAACCGTCTTCTTAGAAGTGTCCAAAGGCATCAAAGGCATCGTTGCCTCAGACATCCATGTCAAATTCTTCATCCTTTGCAGCTGATTGTATTTACTTTTATTTTGATTTTATTAAATTTCATGCCATCCGCTCAACGAAAACAAATCTCAGCTGTTTCCTTAACTCTTAACGCAATTACTCGAGTGTTTGCTAGTATGTATAAACACCTATTCTGAGTTATTGCGTTGATGACGATATCGATAGCAAACTCAGTGTAGGGTAAATGTAGCATAATATTTACTATTTTTCATCCTATGGAGCTTTAAGAAGTTCCACCACCTGCCTTCCCCGTTCGTCGCGAGATAACAGATCTTTCTCCTAAAGGGGCCGTCCCAGCTCTTATTAACCTAACTTAGTTTATTGTTTAGGGGTGTACTTAGCTCCGACGACATATCTCCGCCGATTTCCCAACGCGCGGAGATATGTCGGTATGCCTTGCTTAATTATTTTCCTAAAAGCTTCCGCCAAGATTTTCGCTCTGTACTTGTTGACATCCAGCAAATATTTTCCCAACCGACTCCAGAATTGCCCACCTCATCCATCGTGAACATTGCCTTTCTTAGCAAGCAGACTCAAGCTCCTTCAAGATTGGTAATTAAGGGACAGTATCTCAGTTCTGGCTCTGAAAATATGATAAATGGTTAAGGTATCATATTGTTCCATGAAATACGTTTCATCTCCTAGCTCTAGTCGAGAATCTTGTACGTGTTCCGAGTTTCGATTGCACGTGCAAGTTGAACGAACGCCTCACGATTTTTGTTGCGAACAGCCGCCAGCAGTTTCGCGTGACCGTGTTTCCAAGTCGAGGGATTGGAAACGGCCAGGTCCACTCTGTGTTCCACAGCAAGTTCCTCCCATTTTTGGAAAAATTTCAAAGTCGACTCTTTTAGTGCAGTTGCTACTATTTTTGGGTACCTCTCATCTGGTAGCGTCAATATTTTATTAACATAGTTAAAGTGGGTCTGCATCGTGTATTCAAACAATTCCGGTAGTCCTGTCTCCAAGTGAATGGCATAAGTTGGCGTATTATTTGCGAGAAAGAATTTTTTTAGAAAGAACCTAAGCAGTTTTTCTATATCTTTATGCGCCTCCCATTCCCAAACTTCTGCATAATCGATCTGGAAGTTGCTTGGACCATTTTGTACTTTGTACTAGCGCTCACACTATTCTTGCCCATAAGGGCTTTCCACGTGCTATTTAATGCTCTTTTGGACTCTCTAAGTTTCATTTTAATGTGACTTTTTAAGGACATATTTTGGGTTAATAATACTCCCTAAGTACTTGTACATTTTTACCGATTCCAGTTATATATTCCATGGGGGCAGGGGTACGTACGCCACTGTCTCACGGTCAAGTGTGACCAGCCTCTCTTCATAGGGATTTTCCCTGAAAGGAAACTAAATCGGGGTAATCATAGAAATTCGCTTAAGAGATTAGTCCCTGATTGGGACGGATTATATACCTCTTATTATTTGGAATGAAAGCCAGATTGTAACCCGGTGTGGAACCGAATATCTCAGAACGGGATTTGATTTTATGACCTAATCCGAAAAATGATTCGGTAAAAAATCTATATATCGAAAAATACAAATTGAAACACAGATTGTGCGAAAATGAAAAGTCGTATTACCGTTGGATACAACCCCTATTCATTTCATTCCCCAACTTATTTGTACACAACAATCATTCATAATTCGATCACGTCTAAATATATATACCCTAGATATTCATACCAAATTATACTCTATGCAAATCAATTTTTTTTTCAATTTTTTTTCAAGCACGCACCGCAAAATTTGGCTGGCTTATTGATGTGTAATGAACCAATTGCATTTGTTTTGAATATATAAATAAATCATATAACAAAAAAATACAACAGAATAACCAAAAGCGCTTACGCCATTTTTATTTTTTGTGCTGCTTTCCGTTTCCGCTTTGTTGCTGCTTTTGTGTTTGTGTTGCTTTTTATTTTGGACAAAACGTGCGTGGCATACTAATTTGGACTAAATGCTAGAGCAGAGAATAGATACAAAACCCTCCCTTCGTTCCCTCATCCGCTCAGAGCCTTTGGGTTGTAAAACATTTGATTAATCAAACAAAAAGTGTTGAAAATGTTATTTTTGCCAGCATGGCAAACGACGCATTTGGATTTTTATGTGGCACAGCAGAGATTTTTATTATATACAGACAAATGTACATACTGGAGAAGATGGTCCATATAAAAGACCACAAATGGAGCTATAAACTTGCCCAAGTTAAACATTTACAAATCATAAAATCAGACGGAGAAAAAAGTGGAGAGTAAAGAGAAGAAATTTTGATTCGTTCAATCAGCTATAAAATATGGGGAGAAGACGATGATTTGACTTGTAAGGCGTGGTTAATGAAGGCTACTTGAAGTTGAAATGGTGAGGGAAGGGAAGGAAGCTGAGGTACACTTTCCAAACATAAGTCTTGCTTGGTGTGAACAACCCACCATCAAAATATCAAAATACCCCAAAAGAAATATTTGTGATTTATATTGCGCCGCACTTGTTCAAACAAGTCAAATCCCAGTTCCACACATGCGTAAGGTTTTCTTAAAATGCTCCAGGGAATCAGCACTCATCACTCACATACAAGGCAACATTCCAACCACAGAGAAGGCATACAAATAGCACGCGTTGTCATATTTCAACAAAGAAAAGGACTTTGAAGGACTAAAAGATTATGATTTGTTTTGCTTGCCGCTTAACGAGCTCATGATACAAGACGCTTCCACTCATACCACCCCCGCCTAAGTATGCTAAACATGTCTTGACAGACGACAAATTTTTCGAGATTTGTCAGAATTTAGCACGAAGGCTTATTTCCTCTCTTGGATATAAAAACAAATGTTTTGTATGCAAATAAACATACCAAGTGCCATTTGCACTTAAAAAGAATTGACGAAAATGAGGGTAGGCTGACATCATGGGCTGACATAACAAATTTGTTTGTTTGTTTGTTTGTGTATGTCTCAATCAACCCCTTAAGACAAATGTCTTAACCCTTTGGCAAGTAAATTGATATGACAAATCCGTAAAAAAAATGTTTAATGAAGTGAAAAATTGCCAAATAACCAAAAATTAAATCTACACTTAGAAAAATTGCAGTGTCAGGGTTCTAAGAAGAAGAGGAAGGAATCTATATTGTTTGTACCGAATGCACCTAAATAAGAATTATCCGTGCTTATTGTTTCCATTCAATTACACATTTCCTGGATTAAGTACAAAATGGAATTAAATTGGAAAGCCAATAAAATACGAAACTGTTCAAATGCTCATCCAATTCTTGATTAATTATTATGATTATAGTCGCGGGACGAATTTAGTTATCGATTGTTTGAAGTTTAAACTAAGCGGTACTATGTTAGTATTTTCTTCTAAGTTATGGACTTTACCCTTACTGTATAAGGCAAGAGTTAGAGTTATAAGCTGCATGATTTGTTAATTAGGTCACTTTTGTTATTACGTTCTGCTCATTGGACTCGTTTTTTGAACTCTGAACTGGTACTGGATTGGGAATCATCTAGAAAGACAGATCCATTAAAATCTAGATTATATCCTTTGATTTATAATATCCTTTTTTATTTGACGACTTCCCCCCCTGGTAAGATCAATTTAATATTAAATTGAAATTTTAATATCTAAAAAAACTGTACTAGAGGAGTTTGACAAACCCAATGCCTGTGTTTTGGCTTAAGACTTTGTAACCATATTGCAATAATAGTTGGTGAAAGAGAATTTTCGCATCTTATTTAAAAGTGACGTCGGGGTCACCAGGGTCATTACACCCGAGAAATCTATCACGAATTGGCGAGACTGAAATCGGATTTGGTTTAGATTTTTTCTTCTTGATTTCTTAAGAGGAAAACTGCTCGAATTTGAGAAGACAATTGTTATTGACGAAAAATCGATTTAAGGTTTGTATTAGACAACAATATGACACACCTTGAAACAAAAATATACAAAAATAACAATAAATAAAAAAAACGCAAGAGAGTCGGTCAAGCCCGACTGTAATACACTCTGTTTCTGGAGTAGCAGCTGAAAACAGCGCTACTGAACAATAGATGGCGCCACTACTAGCATTTAACAATGAGGGATTTTAAAAACTGACCAATAGATGACGCCACTACTGCCAGGGCGTGGAAAGTAACTTTCTTTTGGTCATAACTAGATTAAAGTTCATCCGATCTTTATCCTTTTGTTCCGCAAATCGATAAATAATGCTTATTACTAACTATCTTTAGAACGTATGAAAAATCTATCTTTAAAACTGTGGGAGATATGATGTTTTTTCCAAATGGCAAAAATGGAAAATAAACTTTATCTGCCTGCAAGTATAAGAAGTATATGTCCCTGTCCGTGTCAAACCTTTATCTCGTGCCATCCCTGATATCTGTGCGTTCATACAGACGGACTGACAGACAGACGGGCGGATGCTGATCAAGAATAGATATTCTTTATAGGGCCGGAAATGATTTACTGGAAGTTCGAATAATTTTGTTCAGAAAAATTGTACTAAATTGAAACAAACAAAAGTTTGAGTCTTGATAATATAATATTTGAGCTTGGAACATCGAACGTTTAAGCAGGCTCCAGGTCAATAAACAATGAGTATAGAGATAAAATTTTTTGCTGCTCCATTTTGAGTCTTATTGTTAAGGTTAGAGCGAGACGGACATATTCCCAAATGCTTTCAGAGAGCGCAAGCGAGAGCAAACAGCTGACTAATTTCGGACAGAAACGGAGTCGATTGCGAGACTATTCTTAATTTATGTTTGTTCATAACTTTTAAAACAAGACACGCACACACCACATAGGGAGGATGGTGGACTGTACAGCTGTTTCAAGAGTCTCGTGCAGTTCATCATCAGCAGGCTGTGCCTATCTTCTGCAAGTTATGGGAGCCCATCTCATGCCAGCATTGCTATGACTGTTTTGGAGTTCCAAAGGCAGCACAAGTGCAAAACAGACAACTCCAAATTGACAGAAGACTTTGTGTATGTGTGTGCACCCATTTCGCCTTTCTGTATTAATGGGACAAATTCTCTACCCTCAGTTAACGCACTGTATAAATTAAACATTTGAGTGCCTTACAGCAATCTTTCATTATTACTAACTCTATAGGTGGATAAAACAAACAAATGAGTAGAAAAAGTGCGCTAGACTAATACTTGTATTTAAAGTACAGCAAATACAACAATTGCGACATTGTTAAGTTCTTTACATATGTATATCGTTTTTTCAAAACTTTAAAGATTAAAGATAAACATGGTAAAGAATCATGTATTATTTTATTTACCATTTTAAAAGCTTTTACTTATAAAATCCTTTTGAATATTATAAAATAAAGCAAAATGTTTCTCTGAAAGCTGTTTTTATTCCAAGGCTTAAAAAATTATGGGAAATGGCAAACAGAACATTTTTTTGAACCGAACCCTTTTCAACTTTTTTTTGCTCCGGTTCAGGTTCGGGTTCGTAAAGAAAAAATTTTTCTGCCGGTTCAGGTTCGGTTCGGACCTTCCGGAGCTTCTCCGGCGGTTCAACTCCGAACCGGTTTGCGGCCCTGCTTCTCCCTGTTACATACTTTTGCGCAAACTGAATATATTCTCTGTGTACCTTTGTACCTTTGGTACAGTGTATAAAAACTATGCTTTAACGGGGTTTGATCCCACGACCTCGACCTTTTCTAAGCGAATGTATTGTCCACTCGCCCATGGCTCTTGCTTGTGGCTGAGCGGCAAAGTGCCAATTGCTTACATTCTTAAGTATGATTTTGACGCCAGATCTTGCTTATGCCTGATAGTCGTGTGAGCCAAGGCGCCGCCATGTTTAGTATTCGAGCTCACGAATTCACTATGCACTCAGAAAAAAAACCAATTACTTTGTACTTTGTAATTACTAAATTTCAAGTCTTGGATTTAGAAAATAAAATAATTCTCAATCTTATAGGAGAAATATTCAAAAAATAAACACTTACATCAGCCCTAAAGTGTAGTCTCATGATGAAAAAATATTCTAACAGGTACGTTTTGTTCTATTTTTTAATGATTTCGATTCTAGAATGTTTCACTCACCAAGAATTCTTAATTTAAGACTGTATGAAACGATTTATTTTGATAAAAATGTTAGCAGGAAAATCAATCTCGCTTTGCTCTTTTAAATTTTAACACAGTGTTTTTAAAATTTTTGGGACTTTTACTACTTCCACTGACTGCAATTTAAACACTGCTTGCAACCACGAATATCAAACTCTGATGGAGGGCGCTTTTACTACTTCGACTGAAGCAATTTAAACACTGCTTGCAACCACGAATATCTATGCTTGGTATGAAGCCGTCATAAGTTAAAAACCAAGTATTTTAAATTTTGAAAATTCAGACTTGATTTCAGTATTTTCGGCTTGGATCCAAAAATAATCCGCCCTACCGTACTTTTGACATAAAAACTGCTTTTTTTTCTAAGTTTCCTTTCTACCTACTGCCTACATCTACTCAACAGTCCGTAAAATCTAAAACTCACCGAAAACTTGTGGGAATGCTTTCGAAACTTTGGGGCCTGCCAGCCTCCTATTTCGGGTCTTAAAATATATTATACTTAAATCTACAATTATATACTTTTCAATATCCCTTTTTCTAAGTGTATATACCAAAAATTTGGTTACTTTTATTGTGGCCATTTTTGCTTTCAATTAAGCCTCAGCTCGGCCTTTCTGACCCTCTTCGAGTACCAAGAAATTGTGTAAACAAAAATTGAACAAATTTTCAGTTCACTGGCTTTGCGGCAGGGACAACCATTTAAATATGCGTAAGGAGAGGGGAAGGCGTTCGAATAACAACAAGAAAATGAAATAGAGGCAATTTGTATTTGTTTGGTTGGACGGTTTTGGGTGTGTCGTTTATCGGAGCAATAAATATAAATATTTGTAGTAGTTAAAAGACTCCTAAAAGCCGGCAACAAAAATAAAATCATATACAAATTTGTGGTCTCTTCTGCTTCGTTAAACTCACATACGTAACGAAAACTGTTCACCATATCACAAAACATAAACTTGCAATTTTGGCATTTTGAATTTCCAAGCACGACTTCCTGTCAAGTTTTTGGGTTTGAAAATTTTCCACTAACGATAGCAGTTATGGAGATGCAAACAACAGGCACCAGGCCCACACAATTGACTCCTTCATCAGAGCTAACAAAGCATTTCCAATTCCAAAGTGCAAACCAAGATCATGGCTATGTGTAGCTTTTGCCCAATTGTTTGCCCAACCAAAACAGACAAACTTGACTTTTCACACCACCCACACCCCACGTACTCCCAATGCCTCTGGCAAAATTTGCGTGCAGATAAATTGCAATCCATCCCAGAGAAGTCTGTCTGGGGAGCCGCCGTCGCCTTTGCGGTCTACTTGTGAGTCAGTTCATGTCGTTGCAATTGTTGTCTTTTAATCACCAGCTAACTAGAAGTTGACTTCATAATTTTAATTGTCTGATATGAAGACTCCACTGTCGTCCTACTCACCTCACTGCCTGCATGGGACGTGACGACCTGGGGTCGAATGTTCAATAAACAATAAATTTGTTGCAACTGCAGGCTATTTGCACATTTGTCGGACCTGTTGAAAGGCATTAAATCAGCTCAAGGTGTGAGGTGTAGAGAGATAATTTCAGAGCTATTTGGATGGGCTAATGATATGTAAATATTTACCTCAATTTGCCATTATAAGTTCAAGGGTTAAATCAGACGATTTGATGTACAATGTTGGGTAATTGGAAATTTTAGAAATTGTTTGCTTCGTTTGACTGTTGTAGAGTAGTTTTCATTATGATTTTAATTTAAATTAATTCTAATCCGAAAAGTCATTCGTTTGAAAATTTACCAAAAAGACTTATCAATAAATTCCCAAACAGCTGCTGTTCCCTCCCCCACAAGCTGACAACTTGAACTTCGCTCGTTGAGAAACCAAAAATAAAAACCCTAAAGCAGTTCTTTAGTCTCCGGCCCCATCATAAATATCCAATGCCCGATATCTTATCAGCAGTTGAAAGCACTTTACTAATAATTAAAATGTCATCATTAAGAAATATGAAAAAGTCAACAAAAGAGCGCAATGAGCTAACTATCTAACTCTACTTATATGTATGTATGTATGTTGGTATGTAGAAGTGTGTAGGTACCAGACCCCAGATCTCGAACTGCAGTAGTTGAAGAATTTATTGTTTTGATTGTATTGACTATTTAAACTTGATAGAGTCACGTTGTGCTGTGGCTTTCGATTCTGTTTTTATTTTTTTTTTTATCAAACTCGAGGTCTGGTTATGCACCTCCAACTGGACGTATGTTGGAGTGGCAACAATTTAACCCTTGGTGAGCCTAGCGGGGCAATAAGTGAAGGTACAAATGTTATTTAGAGCTAGTGTTTTGGGTATTATTACAACACCATCGATACAAAAAAATTTAATTGTCAAAGACGAGGTAGAGAGAATTAAATAGATATAAATATTTGTATAAAAAGTTTTTGTAAAAAAAAACCTTGTATTAAATTGCTTTATAACTTTAAAAACCCTTCTTTTTCTTTAAAATATAAAGTAGGTAACAAATTTTAAAAAATTTTTACCTCCAGTTTGCAGCGCGGCTACTAAACTGATCTTTGTTGAGTTTTGTCTACTATCACAAAAAGGCAAATGTCGGCTGATCGCGTTCGAGTTTTTTAATGCAACCAATCAGTTACACTATCGCAAGGATGTAACTATATTTATAGCTGATTCGCTGAAAAATAAATGTCGCATTTTTTATGTGAAACATCTTGGTAGATTTACGTTATTTCAAGATTTTTTAAAGAGTGTGTTTTGTTAAAGCGTCACGTGACGCTGTCGTCATACATATTTTTGTGTTGTTTTTGGACGCAACCACCAGCACAAGATAGCAGAGGAAGTGAAGATGAAGGTAAAGAGGGGATGAAAGAGGTGATGAAAGAGGGTGATGAATGAACTGATGAAAGAGGTGATGAAAGAGATGATGAAAGATGTGTTGAGAAAGGTGATGAAAGAGGTGTTGCACGAGGTGATGAAAGAATATATGAAAGGGGTAATGAAAGAGGAGATAATTGTGCTGGCAGAAAGGTGATGAAAGGAATGAGGTAAGATTTTATATGGAAGAGATAAAAAGAGGTTTTCGCTTTTAGTTAGATGTGTTCGACAAGAAGAGGCAAGATTTCGCTAAAGGTTAAGAAGGTTCAGCAGCGGATCATTTGATCTCAACCATGTTCTGACTCGGTAATACGATTGCAAAATCAGCGACTTGCACCTCATGCCCTCACTAACTGCAACAAGAGTATTCAACGACACTTACACATTTTTATATCGACTCATTATGATACGCTGTGACATACGTTTCGTGACAAGCATTTCTCTGATATGTGTAGCCTTTTGCGTAATCATTAAAAACAGAAAAAGTTTGATTCAGGAACTTATATTGATATACTTAAGATAAGTTAGCTTCAAAAAATGAAAGCAGTTTCCGGTTTTTTTTTGACCATCTTGTGGAAATGCTCCTTTGTCCCATACATGTCAAACCTTAATCTCTTACCATCTCTGCTGCTAATGCCACTGCAGAGTATATATTTTATAGGGTCTGAAAATATTCCTTTTCCCTGTTACAAACTTTAGCATAAACTGAATATACTCCATGTACCTTTGTTACAGAGTATAATAATTATTTATTTTTTAGAGTTATTTGCCAATAGTTATATTTATTTAGACCTATGTTTTCATAACTCAAATCAGTTTTTTCTATTTCCTTATTCATGATCCTCCAGTTTTTTTTTTTTGTATGTTTTTGTCAGTTTTGTGAGTTTTCCTATTTATGCTAAGTAACACGACAGAGCTACACGTCCAAATGATAAAATTGTTCAAAATTTCCAATCTCAGCTAGAAAATTGATCCTAATGGTTGAGGAGATGAGAATGGGGTCTTATGCCTCGGACTTAAAATCAATGTATTTTCCTATTTAAAATATTGGAATTTGCTTGATCAAAGTCTAATTTTTAATGCTGGCGTTCTAAACTCTGGATGTAAAAAAACATTTTGCAAGGGTATAAAAGCTTTCGCAAAAGACGAAGTTCGCTTGGCCTTCTCGTTGATAACTTAATCTGCCTAAAAACATCACCATATTTACAGAGTATAATGATTAAATACTTGAATAGGCAAATATAGATCTTATGAATTAAGTTATATTTACTTCTTAATATTTTTGTCGTTTCTCATTTTTATCCTATTTTATACCCTTGCAGGGTATTATAATTTTGCCCAGAAGTTTGCAACTCATAGAAATATTCATTTCCAACCCTATAAACAATATATATATTCTTGATCAGGGTGACGAGCTGAGTCGATTAGAGCTTAGTCTGTCCGTTCGTCTGTCTGTCCGTCTGTCTGTTTCTACGCAAACTAGTCTCTCAGTTTTAAAGCTATCGAGCTGAAACTTTGTATAGAGTCTTCTTTTTACTGCACACTGCTAATATGTCGGAACCGACCGGATCAGATGACTATATCTTATAGCTGCCATGAACTATCGGTCGCGAAAAGTTTGTTTTAATGAGAAAACTTTTTGTTTTTAATGTTAACGTGTCTCACTTCAGCGATTATTAATATTATACGCTTTTACAGATTTGGAAGTTTTGGTCAAAATCGGATGACTATATCTTACAGCTGTCATTGGAACTAGCGGTCGAAAAGTGGGTTTTAATGAGAAAAATTATTTGTTTTTAATGTTACCGTGACTCACTTCAGCAATTAATATTTATGCGCTCGTATACTTAAATTTATTTTGAAGTTATCCTTAGAAATCCCAAATTGATCATTGCATCAATGGGTCTCCCATTTCGGACTTAAACTCAATCTATTCGCCTGAAACAAACAACATGTTATTGTCTTCGAACGGGAATTAAAATTTTGTCGTGTCAGATTTAGAATTTTTCATTCAATCCAAGACTCTACAAGGGTCGATTCGTTTGCATGGGTTGTCATAAAAACTGGCTAATAACTTCCATCGGGCGCAATTGTGGTAATGGTTTTTCCGTTACTTTGATTTTTAAATATCATCTTTACTTTTCAAATAGGTAATTATTGAAATTTAGGGAAGAAAAATATGTGGAATTTAAAAAATAATTGATTTACAAAATACAAAAGTCTAAGTTAATTTTTTTTTTAGTATTTTTTTTGTAAATCCAAATGTTTGGTTATTCCCTTAAAAATGGGAAAAAATTAAGTCTTTGGGTCTTGTGCTTTTTGAGAATCATGAATTTAATCTGCTCTTTTAGGCACATTTTTTTCATTTTTCAGCCACATAGAGTATATTAAGATTGTGCAAAAGTATGTAACGTGAGAAGGAATCATCGAGCCTATTAAGTATTTATAATCTTGATGAACATCAACAGCCTAGTCGACATAGCCATGACCGTCTGATGTACCGTATCTCTCTACAGAGATATTTGTTGCCGAAGAATAAAAAATATTGGATAAACAATACTCAAGTAATCAAAGGTAAGACTGCTACAGAGTATATTATTATCAGGCTTGACCGACTTTCTCACTTATTTCCAAACTTGAAATATGGTCCGACCTTACAAAGGGCTTACATCTATAAAAAATTGTGAAATAATTTCATTCACGTAATTAAATAGATTGATCAGTTCCTAATGAAAGTGCATCAATAGATTTTCATATTTAAACAATCAAAATTTGGTTTTTGCAATGTGGGGTTGGAAAACGAAGCACTCTTACGGAGGTTTTAAATTTTTTAAGGACGGCCTAAATTTTATTTGGTTTCGATAAACCGAACCATCCATGTTCATTTAAGTTTTTAACTCTTAACCCGGAGCCCGAATCGTATTATTTTTAGTATCATTCTGAAACTATTTAATATCAATATAATTATAAGTATATTATTCTTTATTTATTTATTATTAAAGTCTCCAAAAAAAGGCTGTCAACAAAATGATTCATTTTTGCATTATGGATCAAAGAAAAATATAATTTTTACTTTAATCAGGTGAATATCAAAATGAACTTGATCTGATCTGTAGATTAGTTGGTGCAATATCTAAGTCATATCCAAACTTAGAATATTTCGACTTCATTTCGACATATCACAATAGTCAAGTTTTAACATGGAAATTCAAACTGTTCAAATCTATACATATTGAAAGAACTATGAACTTCTGGAAGGCTTATGATTGATGATTATTTTTAGTCAATTTCTGTGGATAGATACATCAAAAAGTTTGGTAAATTAAATGCATCCTCTTTATCAAAAAATAAGCCCGAAAAGGTTAAAATTTTGTCGAAATGCTGAAACTGATAGCTTTTAGCTTTAAAATCCTCCATCTTTACTACTTGAAAACAATTTAAAAATTATTTCGACTGCCAAGGGTTAAAGACGTAAGTAGAGTTACTCTATTGACACTAATGGCACCGATTGGCGTCAATTTTCGTGTCACATTTGCTCAGTGGCAACGACAGTAGCTGCATTTTCAATTAGAAACAGATGTTAAAGACTGATAGAGGCCAACTCGTTGAAAAGGGAGGGGGCGGGAGGGGAGAGACCATCCTCTATCTAATATTTTTTGTTAAGAAGCCAGTCTGGTACTTGAGCCTGTAATGAGTCGTGTTCCCCAAGTTTACCTCGTTCGCTGGCTGTTTGCTTAGATGAGTTTTTAATTAAATGCTATCGGTTGGCGAGCCTTAAATAAATTTGAAATAATCAATCCCTCTCTCTCTCCATTGTGTCAACAAATTTAATTGAAAATCTAAACAGAAAAGTCAACACCGATGGAAAAGTCAAAATGAACGATGAGAGACAGCCAGACCGAGGCACGTACATACAGTGGGAGCTGGTGACATTTACGTTTGTTTGTGTGCATAATTTTAAAATCAATACAAATATATCCATGGTTCAGGTTCAGTTACTCCCACTACAACTGCCCGCTCCTCTGGCCTTAACTGAATTGTTTGATTGAAATTAAAGCTGTCGTTGATATGCAATTGGTTCATAAATCTTCCCCGTTCTCCTACTCACTTGGGTGCTACCGTACGTGTTTTGTATCAATATCTTTATGATGGGCCCCCGTAGTCTTATCGAGTTCATTAACCAAACAAATGTGTTTATTGTGGGTTAGCAGTCATAAAACCTTCACAGCCAAGCGCTTATCCTAGATAAATAAACAAATTAAATAAAATTATTGTACTAAATATATGGAATAATTTGATTAGCTTAACTAATAGATAGAGCTTAAGTGTTGCGATGAATTTTGGTGGATTTTGGTTGGTGTGGTAAAAGCATTATTGAATATAATGTTTTATGATGGTGGGGGGCGGAGATATGTAAGTGAAAGGTCAGCTGGAAAGGTTAGCTGTGCATTCAGTGTACACGCTTTGGAATAGTGGAAAAGAGCTACACAAAGAAAAAAGAACTGTTCAGAAACCTGAAATAAGAAAAGGTTCTATTTGGTTTCCATCTCCGCCCCCCTGCTTAACTCCACCACTGTCGTTCCCCGAGACTTAATCTATTTGTATGCATGGACCTAGAATGCAAGGCACAAACGTCATTTGCACGCAATTAGTGACAATGGACACAAATTGGCGTCCCCCGTGGACTTGGCAGGGGGTAAAGGGAAGGCACTTGCT
This sequence comes from Lordiphosa stackelbergi, assembly GCA_018904235.1. NCBI lineage: Eukaryota > Metazoa > Arthropoda > Insecta > Diptera > Drosophilidae > Lordiphosa > Lordiphosa stackelbergi. The sequence goes on from JAEIFU010002472.1 coordinate 40,528, forward strand.
ACCGTTTGGGGATTATCTCTGCGCTATAAACGTTTGCATAATTATTTCAAATTTATTATGCGCTAATTGCCTTGCCGCATGAACGAAAGGTTTTTGGTATTTAGTAGGTGCCAGACACCCAACTCCACTTTAACCCCCCATTTGGGTTTGGGTATATGGGCATTTACATAATCGCAATCAATCACTTGAAGCTGCCACCCAGTAAAAGCAGTAAAAGAAACCATTTGAAAAATTACGCTACACTTGTTTAAACAATTTATTTGTATTTTGTATTTCCGTTTTTTTTGGGGGGATGTTACTACCAAATTGCCATTTTTTCTTTGTTTCTGTCCCTGTAGGTGGAGCCATTGGAAATGATAAATGCTAATTTGAGGCAAGATCACGCATAAACCAACAATAAATAAATCAAATGGCAGGTCACACAAAAAAGTTACTCCATCTCCACACCCATCCGCCAAATCATATGAATGCGATTTAGGGCCACTTATGCGTACACATGTTAACAAAATAAAAAAGAATGGAAAAAACCTTAACACGATTTTCACTTGCAGAATTTTTCCTCTCTTTTGTGCAAATTGTTAAGTGATTTACGAGACAAGAGTCAAGCGATTTATTAGATAAGATTAAGCAAAGGGAGCACATCCACAACGAGAGCCGAGAAGTCAGAAGAAAAGTTTTTCGTTTTGAATGGATGGGGCGGAGTAAAACTTCCACGAAAAGTTTTGTACATTATGGGAGATTAGAGAAGGTTGGTAGTTCTAAAGGGGAGTTTAAGAAGTCTGATGAAGTGCGGAGGGAAATAATATCAATTTGTATGGCTTCAGACTTTAGTTTTGGATTATTAGTTGGAAATCGATAAACAAGGACGACTCTCAGAGTATTTTTTTTTTTTATTTTTTTTTTTTTTTTTTTCTATTAATCTTATATTTATTTATTAAAATTTTTTTATTTTTTTTTAATTTTTTGTTGATTTTTTTTTTTAATTTTATTTTTTTAAAAAATTATTTTTAGAGTAGTTTGTGAGATTTTTATTAAAGAAAGGATATTAAGAATTAAAAAAAAAAGAAATATAAGTGAGAGATATTTTTTTTGTTTTTTTTGATGTAAAAATAAAAAAAAAAGCTGGTGCCTCGCGCCGTTTCGCATGGATTATGTTGAAGTAACTCACTTTGAAGCGAGGCAATTGCTCGTGAGCCAGAGTAACACCAGAATGAAATATAAGAGTGGGAGCTTTGGGAAGCAATGCACTATGTTGAATTTTGACCCGTTCCCGTGGCCAAAATTTCTTTTTCGCGAGTATGCAAATTTCCGTTTTTTCAATGTTACCAAGTTAAGGATTGATCAAAATGCTATGTTAAATACCTAAAATGTTAAAATTAACAGTTTAGTGTCAAAATAACAGCTGTTCAAGTCACTGTTGCAAGCGAACAACACGTGCTGTCTTAAAGGTTAACTTTGCGGTCCAATTTCAAATTGGCCTATCTCTGACAAAAAATCATTAAATAATCAAATTCAAAATGAAAATTGATACTAATATGTTGCGTGTTTCGTTCGTATTTTTCTAACAATTTGAGTTGTTGAAGTTGAACTTTCCAAAGAGTTTTAAAAAAATTTCTAAATTTTTTCGGTGAGTGTCTATATACATGTTGCAGAGTTGTCAATTCTAAATTCAGAACTAATAAGCACATTGTGCGCTTTTGCGTTATTTGATTTATTGGGAAGCAACATCTTAATCAGCAATGCAGATCTGCTAGAGGTGTGGCGCAAACAAAGGAGCTTTTGTGGAAAACAAAATGCTATATACCACTTTTTAGTGACAAAATTGATGGCAGCGTTTTGGAAGAAAATAATCGTTATTTAAAAGATAAAGTCCGAAGTTTTCTGCAAATTTATGGCGAAATTGACAAAATTCTGTAGGAAGGTGGAAAGGTTCAAATTAGATGGAAGGTTATATGAGCCTTAATTTAACTAGAGAAGAGGCCAAAGGAGAGGAAATAACAAATCCAGTTGGACGTCCAAAAATGGCATTCAATATAAAAGGTAGAAGAGCTCAAAGAAGGCAAGCAGCCGACCTCTCCGCAGGGACAAAAACATAACGCAAGACTCAAGCGGCAAGCATAGCTGCTTGCAGGCGCGGGTTGATCTTGCTGTCTTCTTTAAGAGCCGTCACTATTCGCAAAATGATAAACAAGCCCGTGGTAAGCCTTTGCGATCTTCCGCTGAAGACGTTGTCTTTGATTCTGGATCAAAGGTTTCACAACTGAACAATATTGCGCAATTCGAGAGGATGCAAAATACAGGAAAGCTGATATATATCCCAATTATCATGATGTAAGTAAAAAGAAAAGGACTACCGACCAGCCAATATTATTGTAACGGACACCGTAGCAAAAGTTTCGCTGAGGCATTTTACGGCAAATACGCAGGCTCATGTATTTTTTGTCTGTCCGAAGTTTGCTGAAGAACGAGAAAATTTAAGCATGCGGGTGCGGAGGACAACAGCCGTTAGCAACCAGGTGAGCAGAGTGCAATATGCCCACAGTAGTGTTTCAAAGCCTGCGTAGCACAGAAAAGACAGCGCAACTATTCACATAGAGAGAAACCTAGATGAGCCCGTTGGGCAATTCCCAGGGACCATTATATCCTAATAGCTAAAAGTCTGATGCAGAAGATTATAAAGCGTGCGCGCACCGACTGGATTCGGCAGAGAGGAACGAGTGTCTGGTCAGTTGTCTCCCAGCACCTGGAAAGTTAGGACAGGCTTTAGCGTTTGAGCGCGTAGTTTCTGTAAGATGAGGCCACCTCGGTTTTCAGAGGTACGCCAGTCAATTCTGTGTGAAACTCTGTAAATCTCCAATAGAGACGT
>JAEIFU010002473.1:0-43384 GCA_018904235.1 Lordiphosa stackelbergi
TATTGCTGCGCCATTAACTTTCGAGAAACTGCACTTTTTGAAAGTCTATAGCATTATTTGCTTGCATTTTTCGTATATGCTACAAATTTTTGTTTTCGTTTTTGTCAAACTGCCGACGACGACGACGACGACGACGACGAGGACGGGACGGCAGCGGCAAAGGTTTTTTGACATTGCAACAACGTTCGAAGGTCTTTTGGAATGGAAACAGCAACAAGAACCACAGCAACAACAACAACAACAACCATTGCAGCAGCAGCAGCAGCCAGATTGGAACGTGGAGGTCGCCGCACTGGGGATTGGGCAAAGAGATTGGCCTCATATGAGCCCAGGGAAATTGAAATTGTTCTGGGGAATGGACTTTGCGAAAGAAAAAAAAACAAAAGAAACAATATACAAAAAGCAGTTTGTTGGGTTTTCAATTAAAATTCACTAAATAAGCTTTAACTGTATTCTTAACATAGTTTAGTTAATCTTACCTACAATGTGGGTATTACCGACTAACGAATAAGTTAGTGTTTCTTTCAATTAAATTTAGAATATGGTCTGATCATTAAAACGCTTGTTAGCTAGAACTTAAACTGCTGTCGGCATTGAAATCCAGCGTAAGGGTGCAGCAACAGCCACCTAGTTTTTGTCTTTATTTTAGAACGAGGAAAAGGGCGAGATTAAACTAAGACAACTGAAAGTAGGAAAAAAAAATCTGGTTATTTATAAGAAAGACGACGAATGTTACGATTTTTTCTGTTATAAGTTCACATCCTTACATATATCCTACCTTTTGATTCAACAGAACACCGGCATGGCTCCCTACCCAACATTTAAAATTTATTTACTCCCAATTATTGTATTTTAATTAAGCGGAGAAATCGCTTTATAGAAGGGACCGGCATAACACACATGCTCATTTTGGCGTTGCGTGTGTGCTTAGCTACGCGAGCGTGCGCTCATTTAGCCCTTCTTTGTTGTTGCAAAGAGAGCATTATAAGCAATATACGACTGTCGATGTGTCGACATTGCTGCCGCAGATCGCCGTTGTATGCACAGTAGAAAAGCACGTGACGGACTCTGGTTTATAGTATCAAATGCGAACACTCTGTTAACTTAACATACGGTTAATATTCTGTTAAATTTATAAATTCTATTCCTCCCAGATACTTTCAACAACGAATTCATTCATCATTACTTGACAATTCGATCCCACTACGTTTTGAAAAGTAATACGAAGGAAATTGCTCTCGTTTTCCTTTTGTCACCGGTCCACGGGAGGCTGGCACTAGTTCTTTCCCCAGCCATGGCCCGGAAGCCGAACATACCCAGCGGCTCAAATTGCCATTACAAAATGGATTACTCCTGCGTTACTTTTGCCATTAGTATGAAAGAAATACTCACATACAATCTGCATTACTTTCAAAACATGGCCGCGAAACGGGGTGCGCACAGCGTGCATTACTAGTAATAAAGGATGTATTCCAGAGCCGAACTGTCATCGGATTTCCATAACGAATGCGTACACTATTTTTAAAATTGTAATATTTATCGCCTTTTTTTTTTTTTTCGATTACTATGTCTCTAGCGAACAGCCAGCGGACTGCATTACTTTTTCGACAGGCGTAATGCATATTTTTAACAGAATGCGCTGCACCGCTGGGTTAATACACAAGAGAGAAACCCCGAGTTCAAGCGAAAAGATCAAAAATGTAACAGTCGAAAAAGAGAGAGGTTGACTTTAAGATTTCACTTCTCGATTTAGCTATTAAAGACTAACTTAGAAATAAAACTTCATTTCTTGAAATGACAAGAAATGAAGAAAATGATACCATTTCCTCCATAGATTTGTCCACTTTATTTTACCTTTCATTTCTATCATTTCTTGAAAATTGACAATTGCCCCGAAAAAAAAGCAAAAAGTAGGCGCAATTTTGCCTAAAATATAATTAGGTAAAATAAGTTGTGTATTCAGCTTTCTGCTGATTGTTTGTAAAGCAATGGCTGTGCTCAGCAGAACAACTTCCTCCCTAATCATTTATAAATTTGCAATAATCTTCCTACTGAACTCAGGTGATGCGGCATCAAAATAGCCAATTTGAGGAATTATACTACAGGAGCATGTATCAAAGAAATAGTACGATACTTTAAGGTTTAAACCAGCGATAACCAGCGAGAGCGAGGCCAAAAGTGAGAGTGTATTAGTGTGCGAAAAAAAGCACCGTGATTTTGCTTCGACCTAGCGCTTCGAACACTGCCGGAGCGAATGACGCCTTTCTGCTCTTTTGGTCTCAGCTTCGGAAGCGTTCGGGTCAAATAAGTGTGAATAGCGAAATGTTTTCGCCCCAGGGAGAAACCAAGGGCCATCGCTGGCTTAAACTGATACTGCTCCTTCAACAGCTGAAACTATTCAATGAAAAATTATTTGTCATCATTACGTGCCAATTCGATCCCACTACCTTTTGAAAAGTAATAGAAACCAATGGTCCGCTTCGATTTCGTTTTCTTTTATTATCTTTTAAAGACTAAAGCTGGGTACTCAGACGCTCGAAATTTTGTCGGACTCGAAATTATTTGATAATTTCCACAATGTAGTGTGACCCAGGCAATAGCAAAAATTCAGTTGTTGTTTGTTTTAGAAATTGGCGGGCTAATTCACATAAAATAAAAGAGTTTATACACAGAAAACAACAGGTCAATATCAATTTGATATGGGCTGGTTAATTTGATATTTTTACAAATATAATTTTTTCATATCATTTCTAAGCAATAAACGTTTCATTTAAACCGAAAATTATATAAATTTGTCAAATGATGTTAAAAAAAGATTAAACGAATATTTTTTATTTTCGAAACTCTCACAATGGGAAAGGAATGTATAGAAAACGCGAAATGAAAGAGACAGATAGAGTAAAAAATCGAAACTTCAAGCAACGTAAATGTGGAAATATATAAGTAGGCTCACATCCATGTGGGTAAGGTGCCACGCCAATTTGTGGTCCCATGTTCGATCCCCAGTCAATGCGGCGGGGTGAAGCAATTATAAATTCGTTTTTTCTGCATTGTGCTTAGCTAAAGTTGTATTGAATTGCCATTTATCTTTATTTATTTGTTTTAAAGTAATGAATTTATAAAATATCAATTTAATCTTAAAAATATCCTTTTTGATATGGACGAAAATTTCAATTTGATATTTTCTGAACAGGTCAATAACTAGTTTGTCATAATATTGAACATCAGATCAAATCATTTTTTTCTGTGTAGAATTGATAAAGGAAGTTAGCCTTGCTCAAGTTAATGGATGCATTTTTGCGTGGGGTTGGAGGTATAAGCAGTATAAGAAAGGATTCTTACTGTATTGCGGGAGCAGAACTTGAACACTGAGACATACTGCTACCAAGGTAATATTCGTAGCTTCATGGACTGAAGGATCATGCTCGCCGTAGACAGGTGAACACATAGGTAGAAACGGGAGCGCCGGAGGCCACGGAAACTACCACAGAAAGCCGAAGGAAACACTACCATAATAGGCAGTGGAGACTGCAACGGCTTAGGGCTGATTGCTGAGGAGGCTACGGAGGTTGGGACTTGGGTGGTGTGCATAAATGGGGCCATTGGCACAACCAAGGAGGGCCCTCGAAAAAGATTCTCAGATAAAAATTAACCCCCCCCACTTTTTGTATAGGTTTTTTTTCGCACTTTTTCCAAAAAATGGTTGGTGACAGACGGTAACCCCCCCAGTTTTTCAATTAATTTTAAAAATGTTTCCCCCCTGACTCAAACAAGTTTATTAATTTCAAAACCCCTTTGAAAATTATTATCTGTTTTTTATTAGACGAGTTGGTTGGTTCATGTTGTTGTCATTATGTGATTTATATCTCTACAAAAGGACAACACTAGCTTTTAAAATTTTAAAAAGGGAATTTCCTAAACTCCAAGGGGTTAAATTAAAAGGCATCAAATTTCACTAAAAATTTCCAAATTGCTCACTTGGACTAAGAAAAATACACTTAATACATTTTTAGCAACTGTACGAGTGCGTACTTTGCCAATTACTTTTCATTCCACCGTCAATCAATACTTTTTATTTTACTGTTGCGAGAACATGAATTAATTCCACTTTCGAAAAAATTGCCGTGGAAGTGGAGTTCGAATCATTCCTGAATCATTTTATTTTTCTTTCTTGGGTTCTTTAAGGAGGAATTTGTTATCTTATTAAGTAGTCGATACTCTCAAGCACTAAAAGTGTCATCCGCAATAATCTGTTTATTTGAATTTAAGAACTGTAGTATGAAATAAAAATTATTAACAAAAAATTGTATCTTAAGCTTTCCGCTTATAATTCTGGGCGTTCACAATGCCGTTTGCCAAGCGGAATTGCTCTCCAGACGGTTGTGTCTTCTTTTTGCTAGAAATTTCATAAAGTCCACGTGCGTTTGAAAGTGACGCAAATGAAAATGAAAAGGGGCTATTAATCTTACTCCCTCGCTAAATCTATCAGAAGAGCATTTTTCCAGTCAGAATTTTATGAAATTTCATATCAAATTTAAGTTTTTATTCGCGTCTGTCTGATAAGAATTGTCATAGTAAATGCGCTCATTTTCTGACCATAAATGATACTTTTGTTGGGACAGAATGGTACCCTCTCATTTTTGAGTCATATTTACAATTATTTGCTTTTCGATTTATTCGCGAGTCGGGTTTTTGAACTTTCAAAAAATAACATTTTGAGCATTTAGATAAGTCATTTTGGAGTCTTCTCTAAATCGAAATTGATCACTTTTTAATCATCAAAACGTCTCGAATAAGACTTATTATTCGAATGATGAAAATGAAAATCGGGTATACGTTGTATAGAAGGTGACAAATATAGATCAGGTATAACAAAAGAAAACAAACAAAACTCGGAGGTGTTTTCCCAAGTGAATTCAATTTGAGAGAAAAGGGCAAGAGAATGTAGTAACCACAGATTTGCTTATCACTTTCATATTAATTTGTACAACTTGAATTCGAAATTAAAATTTTTACACGAAAATTGACTGAGAATACAGAGCGCAATGTTTTTTTTATTACAAAAATATCATATTCAAACTTAAGGGCAACACTGATTTGTTGACGCTCTGTTGAAGTCAGCTGTTTGTGTGCCACGTTTTATTTGTGAAATTGGCATCGCGTCTGCTTAAAAAGTTAGAAGCAAAATGAAAAATTGTAAAAATGCAAATTGTTTGTCCAGATATAAAAGATTATAAGTTGATAACACGTTTGTTTAATTTTTAATTGACCCTAACAAAGTAGTTGCGTTTCGTGGAATATTAGTTTGGCATAACTCAACGTTTCAAAAAGTTGTGTATACAAAGTTATTAACGAAAGTGTGCAGATTGATGAATAACTAACACTTCTTGCTACAACTTGCCCCTTTTTGAGATTATGGGCTTTATTGCAGATGAACTCGTGCTTAAATTGAGAGAAAAATAGAGAACAATTTTTGGCTTGGAAGCGTCAAACACAAAGAAGTTTGGTAAGTCGTAATTAGAGCTAAAAATAACATTTTAACATTTCCGATAAGAAGCAAAAGGAGCTTAAAATACGTGTTCAAACCGAATTTCAGTTCAATAGCGTTTAAACCTACAATTTAAAAGCAAATCAGTTATATGTTAGCTATATCAAATATTGTGCCGAATTGAACAAAAATAGGAGCTCAAAATACGTGGTCAAACTGAAACTGTCTATATGGCAAGTACATATGAAATAATGGTCAAAGTCGAGACAAATTTCTTAAATCGATTAAGAGTTAAATATACATATATTTGCCAAAAAGGTTTGCAGTGCCTTTTGTTTATTGTTTTCTTAGTATGCCCGACTATTTTGTGTGCATTCCGGAGGTTCGAATTCCACATCTAACATCTCACATCTATCAGTCAATGCTCTCAAAAATGAGTTGTATCAAAAATTACACAAAAATATATTGCGAAAAAAGAAATTGGCATGAAATTTATTTAACATTTGCTCAACAATATACTTAAGCTAAGGTCCCACAGGAAAATAATTTTCCCAAATTTTGATGGAAAATTGACTAAATAGGCTAACTTAGGGAACTTTTTGGCTATTTTTGATCAAATTGCTCACGTATGGCACCAATAGTTTTAGTTTTAAGTTGTGCAAAATCTGCAATCATGGCAATTTAGAGAAATTTTTATGAAAATTTGGGCAAATTATTTGCCATAGCTTTAGGAATCTAATCTGGTGGTGAACAAGGAAAACTATTTGGGTGTTTTGCGACATATTTTGGGAATTCTTAAGCTCCAGTATCTTTCTTGCTAATTTAATCAGCATCAAATCACGGGCCTTTTGGTATATGGGCATTGGTATTGTCGATGCATTTGCTGCTCGAGATTTCAGAATTAATGTCAATTGGGTCCTCTGCGTAAAAGGTGGAAAGATCTGCATCATGTCTGGAATGGGGCGAGCACCTCTTTAATAACTATCATGATTTTGTCACATGTCATCAATATGGACCTTATGCTAGCATCTGTGCAAGGAGTTTTCAAGTCTTTTTTTCTGCCGACTTAATATATAAAATAAAAATTTAAATAATGCACGACAAGTTTCTTTGCCACTACTTATTTTCATGAAGAACGTGTGGAATAGAAACAATTTTCTTCAAGTCAAATGCAAAATCTGTAATCATGGCTATTTATAGAAATTTTTATGAAAATTTGGGTAAATTATTTGCCTGAGGGACCAAAGCTTTAGTTTATGTGACAGATAGCTCTATGTAGAAGATGGGAAATCGGCCCTTAATCTTCCAGACTTGAAATAATAATGTTTTAAGCTAAATTTGAGAATAATTTAATTTAATTTAACAGTTTTTCTATAGGATTTTGTGTCAAGAGGTCGTGGTTTCGATTCCGTCTCGGAACATTTAACAAAAGCCGCTTTATTTTTAAACTTTTACACAACCGGTCACCTTTACCAGAATTTGGGACATCTGTGAAATGAAACTTTGCCTCTCTCTCTCTATTGTGAAAAAAAAGAATGAGAGAAGCTCTATCTGGCGGTTTGGGCTGTGTGTAAGCCAACTTTGTTTGTTTATGGAATCTTATCTGCATTTATTTCTTTCTGCCTTTCTCCTTTGGTTCTTAAAATTAGTATTTTAACTCCTCGACTGGGATGTTTCTTTCGTAGGAATTTTATTGGTTGTTTGGTTTTGCTTGCATTTGCTCAAAGCGTGTTTGTTGTAATATCTAATGCGTTGTGGGTTTAGGTAAATAACGGACCGTGTTGTAAGAGTAATGAGAGCATGAGGCTGGCCGATACAAATTTGATGTTTTTATTTCCATTTTGTTTTATGTCTTTGAGAACTATAGCTGCCTGTACACTAATCAAAAAAAAGGGTAAATTTTTCCAATATTTTGAGATATTTGATTTGCTTTTACATCATCGTCAGCGAGTCACTTTAGACAAATATTTCAAGTAAATTATCTTCAATCAGAATACAGATTTTAAAATTACTTTTCACTGTTTCGAAGGACAATTCACCAAAAACAAAATGTCAGCATAATTCATTCAGTCAATCAAGCATCACCAAAAACTTGGTCCATTTATTACAATATTGTAGTATGAAGATACAAATTTTTTCACTTTAAGCGCAAAACTTGTGCACTAAATTTCGCAACACAAAGCTTTTGAAATTGAAATTGAATATAGATTTCCACAATTTGACATTTCACTTATTTAAAAAGAGTACCATGCGATTTGTTGGTTCAATTGTACTAAACTGTGGAGCAAACTATAGCCGACTGATTTCAGTACGCATAGAAAGAGAAGAGTGAGAAAAACTTGCGATTACCGTTCGAAAGAGCGTTAAAAATGAGAGAAAATAAATGACAAACAACAAAGCCAGTGCAAATTAACCGTTAGTTTCATGTTTTGTGAGTGCACTACTTACCGACTCACTAATTAATAAAATTAACTATAATATGTTTTTATTCACTTCAAAACGAGTTAACCTTTTAACACTATTAGCCATGTATCCCCACTAGGTACAGTTCTTCTCCTTAATTATGCAATTAGGTCTTAACTGTACTTAGGCTTTGAGCATAAATCCTTCACCAAACGTTTTATGGTTTTCATCGTTCATGTCCGGGAGCACGCGGACCCCAAAACCGACTTAGCATCGCCGTGCATTATGTGTTGTCCTTTGGAAATGAGCTTTTGACGCCGACCGCAGAAAAGGCAATAAATTATTTGAAAATGTATCGTACTGCTGAGTTGATGTAGTGCTTGAAGCCAGCTTCAATCATCCACACTCGCAGAACGCAGCCCAAACCTTATTGATCCCCCTCACACTTCTCATAAATTACAAAGGTTTCTTCCTCAAATCCCTCCAATAGGCGACACAACCGTCCAATTAATGTTTCCCACGAGAAAATGATATAGAACAGATAAGAATTAATATTTGCATTGTTCCAAAAACTTTTTATTTTGACCAGTCAGACCCATTTTATCCTCGAATTCATCCGGGCTCTTTATGGTGATCCAGTAACCTGCTGCACCTTAAATATTCGAGGACTCGTTTTCAGATTTCATTAAAGGCCTTGCAACGGCCCAGCGAGCACTAGGCCACTCAGCCGCAACGTTAGCGGTCTTTTATAAATTGCTTTCAGTAATCCTACGTTTTTTCCATATCAGTTCGGTTTTTACACTCGACAACTTTTTTGAGCGTCACGAATGAGACCCACTTTTAAGCGCCGAAATTGGCATTTCTCGACATCTGACAGCACTGGCCCACTTGGCATTTTACGTTTATTACAAATAGTTACTCAACCAATGTACGCCAAAAAAGTTCGCCGCGAGCAAACACAGAATAAGAAATAATATTGTGCGGCTATAGTAGTGCACCACTCACAAAACGAAAAAACATAACGGTTAATTTTGCACTGAGTGTTGATGTTTGTCATTTATTTCCCATTTTTAACGCTCTTTCCTAATCGCAAGTTTTTATCTGACCATCTGAAATTTTTTTTCAGTATTTTGAGAGACTGTCTAAGATACCTCGTTTTTTCACACTGTTCTTTGCTTAGTCTGAAAATTCTCTTAAACTATAGAAACCTTCTGAACAATATTCCTTGGGTCGTAATGAAACTTTCACTTTTTACACTATTTTTCGTCCATGGGAAAACATAGTTTTGGAGTGTTTTTTTTTTCAGCAACATTTTTTGGAAAAATTCTGACAAATTTGGTTGCTAAAAATGGAAAGTGCCGTTTTTATAGTCCAAAGTTTTACACATTTAACCACAACTCTGTCACTTGTTCACACTTAGAATAGTTCCACAAATTTAGCTACGGCCACTCGAAAATGATGTTTATCAAATTGATAATTCTCCTTACTAATTTATGACAAGTTGTTTCGAGTGGCTTTATCTCCAAAACATATCATTTACGCTGCTCTTATCGCTCGCACACGATTTGACTCCGCTTTTGGCTGCGTTTTGAAGTTGTTTTTTGGTCTTCCAAGAGCACGGTATGAAGTTCCTACGAGTTGTTAAAGTGAACGTAGGAACTCTATACCTCGCTGATGGCAAAAACCAGGTAGAATATTTTCCATGGTTGGCAGCTTTTTTTACACAAATTTACGAATTTTGTTCTTTTGGGTTACACGAATTTTTTGGACGAGCGATTTGTTAGCGTTAGATGCGCGACATTGGAGCTCCAAAACCGAACTGAAAAAAACGCAACGAAGTCGCGCAGAAAATAACTCGAAACGTTGACGGCGGCAACACGACGACGACGGCGACGGCGCCAGCAACAGCGGCAGCAACATATCGTGAGGGGGCGGCGGCATCTGATCGCGCGACTTTGCCGAAGAGTTGGAACGAAGTTTGTCTAATGCGCTCTGCTGCTGCTGCTGCCACGAGATCTTGCTGTTGTGTGCGTTGCAGTTTGCCATTCGCTTATCTATCAATCGATAATCGCCAGATTAGAAAACGTCGACGTTCACTTGTGCACGTAAGCAGCAGGCACGCAAGCACAACAACAACAACATTTACCGCAGCAGCAGCAGCGGCAGCGCTACAAGTGCAACACACACACAGACACTCACACCCAGATATTGTCGATCAAGTAATTCCAGTTAAACGACAACTGCATTTAGACCAAGGCACTTGGACTCGTTTTACCGTTAGCACAACTGAACACGTTCGCCGACAAAACGCGACTGAAAAAGCACGCGGTGAACGCTGTCGCTGGTTGGCTGTTGCTGCTGGCTGCTGTCGTGGTGAGTTTGTGCTGCTGCTGCTGCCGCTGCCGTCAGTTGGTGGTGGTTTTTCAGTGGCCATGTTGAGTTTCTGTCGTCGCTGCAACTCTTTAAGCTACACATGCCGATGCAGCAGAGTTTTTGTAGCTTTGTCGCTCACGCAACCATGACGCAAGCAGCAACAGCAACAGCCACAGCAGCGGCGGTGCGGTGAAAGCTGTTTCTGTTTCTGTTTCGGTTGCAGTCGCTGCTGCTGCGTGGGCGACGCACGCGTTGCCAACTCAATTAATAACACAAAAACAAAAAGCGACAGCTTTTAATTAATGAAACAATTAAAAAGTAACCAAAAAACTGCGCCTCTCAAGGCCAACGGCAGCAGGCTGAAAAACAACAACAGCAACTTACACACTCGCGCCGGAGTTCGATGATCTGTTTGGATGTTTACGATTGTTTTGCGCGGCCGCGTTCGTTGCTCAGATACGCGAGATACACTGCGCTGCCGGCGTCGCCGCTGGCTTTGCGTATGTACAGTAGCATGCCTCAAGTGTATTTTCACAGATATTTATCTAGATACGCGCGACGAGCGCGCGCTTTTTTTTTGCCCTCTTCTGTTGTTGTTGTTGTTATTTACCGTAAGACTTGCGAAGACGGCGGCGGGTAGAAAGCCCCAAAAGTAAACAACAAATACACACACACACACACGCACGACTTTTGAAGTGCCCAAACGAACTACACAAATGTTGTTGTCGCCGAAACATCCATTTATGATTAGAATTTTGCGCAACGACTCACTCAACCCAACTCAACTCAACTCTTTGCTTTATTTTGTTGGCGCCTTTTTTTTATTTATTTATATATATAGGTTTTGCTTCTGATTAACACCTTAAAAACAAATCCAAGCGATTTTTTTATGGTCGCTTTTTGGCGGTATTTTATGAGCAAATTGTTGGCACGTGTTTGAATCGAAGTCAAAAATAACGCCAGTCGAACTGTCACTGCAGTTTTTTTTAGTGGATAAATTGTAACTGAGCATTTGTTGAAGTCGAATAAATTTTAAAAATTTTTTACTTCGTATTTTCCCTTAAAATACTCTAAAAAACATATTTTTTCATGTTGCTTTAAGTTTTAGAGATTTTGCGCCATTTTCTCTTACTATAAAATGTTACTATAAATGCCCATTAAACCATAAAATGTTAATTAGATTGCTTAAATTTTTTGCCTTAGTCAAACTGCGTTTTTAAAGATTGCTTAAAGAATGGTTCTATAAAAAATTCCACCATTTGTAGACTTTACGCATTTGTTTTGCCATTTTTCAATTTGATTTTAAGTTTCTTAGAAGAAAAATCTAAAAAGTTCACCAGATGCCACACAAAAACCACATTTATTACTCCTTTTGTAAATGAGAATTATCAGGCCTGTTCCGAATTCCGAACGTTTTCAAAAGTAGAAACGAAACGAAAAAGAACGTTTTACTATTTGCAGTTCCGAATTCCGACCGATTTGTTTGGTTTCGAAACCAGTTTAATCAACAGAACAATACACGCCACGCGAGCGCTCTGAAATAGTTGAAATTTACATTCAACAGAACAAGTCAATTGTGAAAACTCAACGTGCTTTTTTAAAAAATTAAGCCCATTTACTTAATGGGATTGTAAAAAGAAATTGCCGTATTTACGCCACTGAAAATCCTCAGGAGATTCAAGAAGTGCCTCTTCATGACGAAAAAGTCACAGTTTGGTGCGGCGTTAGTGCGAAAACGGTCATTGGGCCGTTTTTCTTCCAAAATGAAAATGGCCATGCTGTTACCATCAACCAGGAGCGTTATCGCGACATGATGACCAATTTTGTGATGCCAATTATTCGTCGAAAGCGTATGAGGCAGTTCTGTTCAACAAGACGGCGCTCCACCGCACACAAGTCGCATAACAATCGATTTTCTGAAGAAATTGTTTCCGGGCCGTTTGATGTCGAAAAGTGGTGATTTGGACTGGCCACCGCGTTCGCCCGATTTGACGCCGCCTGACTTCTTCTTGTGGGGATATTTGAAGTCAAAGGTTTACGTTAACAAGCCAAGGACCGTGAAGAGCTCAAGGACAACATTCGTGAAGAAATAGCCGCTATTCCGGCCGAAATGTTGGCGAAATCGTGGAAATCTGCAAAAGGCACAATACGCCATCAACGCCAGAGGCGGCCATTTGAGAGATATCATATTCAAAAATTGATGTAAACAAATCTACTTGGAACAAATTAAATGATTAAGATATGCTTATAGAATTACGCACTCTTAAAGTGGCCAAATTTTATATTTTTTTCTTTAAAGAAGATTTAACATAGAATCACAAATTGCTGCGTCGATAACTTTTCGCTCAGATATTAGTCAGTTGTTCGCTATCATATTGGCTATTTGAATTATTGTAAAGCTATGTCCGTCTCGCTCTAACCAACGTATTTTCCTATGACACAATTATTATGAGTGAAGTGTTTACATGTCACTAAAGAGTTAACATCACTCAAGGCGTTGCAAATTGAGTTTCAATATTAAATATTCTTTGATTCTGTCATGAGAAGTTATGTAAAATTTTCATACTTCTCCGAATAATAATTGTAAAGTGTAAAAACTTGAAGTGTTCAAAGTACTTGGTATGAACGTCCCTTATATAATTGGCCCTGTTCCGAATTCCGAGTCGATTTTCGTGTAAACGTACGTATTTCGAGTGCAAGTTGTATAAAAGTAAATGTAAGTGACAAGCCAATCTGTAAATACTAGATTCCGGCATGCTTTTTTCACTCGAATTGAATTCACTTGGGATGAAGCAGTCGGTTTCCGCTGCTCAAACAATTCCGAGTTTTGTTATCCCTGATCTAGTAGGCGTACTTTTTCTTCTCGCTTTCTATACAACGTTATTTAATTCGACTGCAAAATTCTAACGTTTACACAAAAATCGACTCAAAATTCGGAACAGGCCCAAATATGAAAAAAAATTTTTCGGAAATGTTCTGTTCCTCAACGCGCGAAATAATTTCTAGTTACCATAATAAAAATCCAAAATTCGAAATTTTAAAGTTTTAATACTGGCGCCGTGGGTTTAAAGTTGCTACATTAAATTCCCAATTTCCCTTCCCCTTTATGGGTAAGGATAGAAGTTGGAAATGTAGGGGGGAAAACGACTTAAAGTAATATTTCTTGTGTATGCGGTGTTTGGTCCGTCGTCCGTCGTCGTCGTCGTCGTTCGTCCGGACGGTCGATCCGTGGTGGATGGGTTTGAGTATGAATGCTTCTTTTATCTGTAGGTGTTTGTTCAAATTTTGGACTCCGCCCAATTTGAAAAACGTTATATCTCACAGTTTTGAGTAGACGATTCGTTATTTAGTAATAGCAAATAGTTGGGAGATAAAAACGGATGAACGGTTCAGTTAAATTTTTGAGATGCCAAACGTTGTTGTTGAACTTAAAAACGGTTGCTGTGCCAGAAAAATATCAATGCTGTGTCTGAATTGAAGCTGCAGGATCGGTGTATGACATACCGTGAAATTAAGTGGTGCTTGGGCGTAAGCATTTTTGAACCCGAAAATTCCATGTTCCGCTATATAATTTGATTGTCCAAGAATAAAATAAAATTTTAAGCAAATTTTATCGCTCTGCTTTCAAGGTTTTAAACTAATCATGGATATAGATATGAGCAGAACACCAAACCAAAACTAACATGTATTTCCATTACGAGTCATTCCACAAAAGTTAGCTGGTGAAAAACTTCGATGCAAATGGCCGGCAAAAAATTAAAAAGGAATTAAATAAGGGTATATTTATTTATAAAAGTATTTATTTTGTTATTTGGATAAGCTGGTCTGTGCTCTTTGATGCATGGATCCCGTTTTGTACAACGCCCATCGAAGTCCTCCACTAGTTTCACGCCCCTCAGGATCAGAACTCAATTCCATTGAATTTTATAAAGCGATATCAAAAATGCCTTTTAAATAGTCCATAAAATTTCTTTCTCGGCGGTACAAATCATTATAGCGACATTTTTTCCACATATTGATCATTAAGTCTCCTTAAGCTTCTGTACACATTTCTTTCCTAGTTACATGGTAAGCCCGAATAATTTCAATACACCATCAATTTGTACGGTTGAGCATTTTTGTCCTCAAATATTTTGCAAGACATCTTTTCTATATGGTAGATTCAAATCAAATGGTATTGGAGTCCTCTATCCTGATTTTTGATTTGCATAAAATATTTTTAAAAACAAATTTTTAATATAACAACAATGTTTGGCATCTCAAAGGATACTTCTACGATAAAGTAAAATGAAAAAGGGGAAATTGAAATTTAATGATGAAACTTTAGGCCCACAGCGCCAGAATTAAACCTTAAAATTTCGAAATATGCTTTTCCATTTCGGTAACTAAAAATTATTTCGAATTTTCTGCGCCCTGAGAAACAAAACATTTAAAAAAAAAAAATTTTATAATGTTTTTTTTTCTCTATGGTACATGCTTCATGAAATAGACGATTTCCAAATAGATCGGATCATTGCCTTGTAATTTTTAATATTCAATGCACCCTTTAGAATTAAAAGTTATTAAAGTTGTTAAATTTAGTTTTAAATTAATTCCAAAATTAAAAGATTGATCGATCAACCATTGAATAAGTCTTCGAGAGCATAAAACTTTATCTGAAAAAACTACACCTATTTCTTTCTATGCCCGTAGCTTAGTAGGTCTTCCAAACAGTCGTTAGACTTTGCTCTTAAGCTGTGTGACCGTTTCTATATAAGGTACCCTAACCCATGCAACCTATGTTGATTTGAATTTGTATCTTTCAGATACATTTGTTCATATTTCTTCTGTCAGCTCCTCACTCAACTTTCGGCGGTTTTATTTTAATGCTTTCCGTTTGGAAAAAAAAAAACAATAATAAAATGTTAACACACACCAAAAAAAAAGCTGAAAAAAACAGACAACAACCTGTTTCCAAGCAGCCCGTAGCCCGTAGCTTCTACTTGTCTGTGTACGTATATTTGTTGGTTTTGATTTTCGCTTGGCTGAGTTGGTTTTCGGGCTTTTTTGTTGTTTGATTTCTGTGCGTTTTTTGAAGGTCAACTTTTGTTTTTTTTTTTTTTAGTTTTTTGCTGTTTGAGTTTAATGAGCCATTTGCGTGGATAGGTGGGTTGATTGTGTGAGAAAAGAGTGAAGAGACTAAGTTAATGGGTTTTGGGTAAATGTTACTAAAATTGTGAACCCTTTTTCACATATATACGTGTATATAAAAAATTTGTTTGGCTCTCACTCAGTTCGAATTTCTTGTTCTTAGTCAGAGATGAACATAAATTAAAAATTTATGGGCTGACATAGTCCATAGATTTATGGACATAACAAACAACCACAACATTCATACATCAACAGTTTCTTTTCATAATCTGTTATTACTATTATTATTGTTATTATAGTTTTTTTTATGTAAAATACAGGGTGACAATGTGAATGGTAAAACACAAAAAACGATTTTTTTGAAATATTTTGTAAATTTTAATGAAATATACTTCAATTGAGTGAAGCCAGTAAATGCTAGTTTTAAATGTTTCGGAAGTTGGAATGATGTCACACTCTACCTAGGAGTGCCCACAGCATGCTTATTTCAGTACAGACAGCGTAAAAAAAATAGTTTCTTTTACAGCAAAAACCTCTAAAAAGAAATTGAAACAATTCCGTTAATTGCCAGTTGCAGTGTAAAAGCTAACAACAAATATGTCTTGGAGCTGTACAAAAACAATTGTGCTCCTTGTTGCTAACTTCAAAAATTTCGTTGACTTTTCTATATGAAAGAAGGTTTAGTCCGTGGAGAGGTTTCTTAACTCTCAGCATCTATTGAAGCGTTATAAAATATTAAACTTCCAAGGACTCTAAAAGTGTCTGGTCGAACTCAATTATGTTTTATATGTAACGCAGTTTATGAACTCTACACAGAAAAAAGAAGAATCCCCGTAGAATGCATATTCAAAATATCCACTTTAAGATCCATTTTTTAAATATCCTTTTCACATTTTTCAGCTCCTTTGGATGAAGAATAAAGATCAATGATATATTTTTTAAGCGAAAATAAATCGACTTCGAAAATATCCAATGGATCCCAAAAAAGGATAGTTAACTATCTAGTCCAAATGGATACCGAAAATTTCCTGAGGATCATTAAAAACTATTCTCTTTTTCTCAGTGTATTTAATGTTTTGAAGGAAATTATTAAACTGAAAGAAACTTTATATAGTAGTATTTGAAATTAATTGAAAATAGCCGCTATGAAGTGAATATGTACTATATTTTTAAAGTCAAAAATGGAAATTTAGAGAGGGCGCCCCCTTAAGGAATTCTTTTTGTATTACAGATAATAAAATTTCAAACAAAAATAAATACATTTGAGTATTAATGGGAGCGACAAGTCCACAAAGTTATAACTAAAAATTACCCATTCGCCTTTACTTCAAAATTGCAACAATGAAATCTCTGCTACATGCGTTGGGTTGTCAATTTTTAAAATTTGTCAAATTTTCCCGATTTTGATAAAAAAAATGTTCCAACATTGAACAAAAAGGGGAAAACCTATAGAAAACTTTGGAGCCGTAACTTTTTGATGAGATAAATTTTTAGTTTGGTACGATATTGCACATGAATAGAAACAATTTTGTACAGCTTTGAAATCTGAATACGTTTGAAAAGGCATTTTATTTGTATGAAGCACTGTGCCGAACTAATTTTTTATCTCATCTGAGTATAGGCCTTTAATATACCATAAACTTACAAATCAAGTAGCGCCCGTATGACCTTACATTTTTCATACAAAAAAAAGAAGTCCAATGTACAGATATATCGATATTTTAATGATTTGGTAAACGAATGATGGTCACACTACATTTATAATGGACAACGACAAGAGCCTGAAGCAGATAGAAGAAGATGAACGAAGACAGACGGTTTAAATACGTGACAGACTGACAGAAAGCAAAACCCGTATCAACAGACCGTGAAGAGATAAGCCCGTATAGATACATTACAAATTGTAAACCGTGTGTTAATAGAAAAGCCGTGTACAAAGTGTGTAAATAAAACCCGAAAACCCGGAAAATCCCCCGTTTACAAAATTTAGAATTAAGATATTGTTTTCAAACACATACAGGCATGTTCTCAATTCCACTACTTTTTGAAAAGTAAATCGAACGCAATTCCGCTTCGGTTTTGTTTTTGTGTTCTCAATTTCGAACGAAATTGCTCTCTTTTTACTTTTCGCAATCCACTGGACCAAGCGAGAATGGCCCTAGATGCACAAAAGAGAAACGAGAATTCCAAGCGAAACGATGAAAAGCGGAACAGTCAAAAATGAAAGATACTAAGGCCTGTTCCCGTTTTCGATTTCGATCAAATTATGCGGAATCGGAATTGTTAAATGTTTTCGCTTCCAGAAACCGACTGTGTTATTCGACTTTTAACATCAAAATCCTAATTACCTTCAATCGATCATCTGAATGGCAGAAAGATTTGAACGAATTTTTTAATCTTTTCTGAGAAATCACAACTCTTACCAATTCCGATTTATCGGATTCGGAAACGGAAACAGGCCTGACTGACTTTTAGGTTTCACTTTTCGATTTGGCTGGGTAATGCCAAGTTCTGGACACAATAAACAAAAATAATCTTTATAAATCAATTAAAGGCTAGAATACCAATTAAATTTCACAAGCAATTTCTAAATTGATCACAGAATTAAGAAAAATTTTACTTTATGTACATCTAGCAACTGTAGGAGTGCGTAATTTGGCAATTACTTTTCATTCCACCGACCAATAAGCAATACTTTCTTTTCCTTTTTCGTTTTGGTGTTGCGAGAACAAGAACCAATTCCACTTTCGAAAGATTGCCGTGGAAGTGGAATTGAGAACATGCCTGATAATGCACATTTTTGCTTTGAAAATATTGATAAATATTGTTCCACTGGCGCATTCTTGAGCTCAGGGGCAGATGAGCAAATCACTGTCAAAAGATGAATCACAAAATATACAGGTATGTTCTTAATTCCACTACTTTTAAAAGTAAATCGAACGCAATTCCGCTTCGGTTTTGATTTTGTGTTCTCAATTTCGAATGAAATTGCCATCTTTTTACTTTTTGCAATCCACTGGACCAAGCGAAAATGGCACTAGATCAGCGATGGCCCTTGGTGCCTTCCCGGGGCCGAAAACATTTCGCTATTCACATGTACACGACCCGAGCGCTTGCCGAAGCTGAGACCAAAAGAGCAGAAAGGCGTCATTCGCTCGACAAAGTTTCTAAGCAATTAGGTCGAAGCAAATTAACTGAGCTTTATTTTCGCACACCAATACACTCTCACTTTTTGGCCTCGCTCTTGCTGGCCATCGCTGCACTAGATACACAAGAGAGAAAACAGAATTCCAAGCGAAACGATCGAAATGGAGAGGCTGACTTTTAGGTTAAACTCTTTCTTTTCGTTTGTACAGCCAAAATCTGGACACATTAAACAAAAAAATTCTTTATAAATCAATTAAAGACTAGAATGCAAATCAAATTTCACTAACAATTTCTAAATTGATCACAGAATTAAGAAAATTTACTTTATGTACATCTAGCAACTGTAAGTGTGCAATTTACAATATTTCATTCCCACCGACCGAACAAGCTTTGGTGGTCGTTTTGGTGTTGCGAGAACATGAATTTAAATTTTGATAAGGTTGCCCTTGGTGTAGTGATAAAAACAAACCATATTAATACAAATTTTCTTTTAAAAAAAATTTTTTATTAACCAAAGACATTAAAATACGAAGATGAGTAACGCCAAACGATTTTTGTCACACGATTTTTTTTCCCTAGCTTTTGAATCTGGCTTTTCGCTCTCTTGAAATTTTGTCCAGAAGCCAGAGAGAGAGAGAGAGCGCTCTAGAGCCAGCCGCGTTTTTGTACGCATACAGCGACAGCCGACGACTGTAAGTGTGCACACGTATTCTCAAGCATTATTCACACAAGCAAGTGCATTCTATTTTTAGATTTTTACGCTCTCAACTTTGTGTGAGCGGAGAGCGCGATTTTCGGCGCCACCAAAAAAAAAACAGCTGCATATTGCAAAACCATTGTATGGGCGTTCGGCATCTTAGAGATTATATTGGTCTTTGGTTTTATTCTTTGGTACCTGATAGCTATTTTCCGCTAAAAGGCTAGATTTTCTATCAATATGCCATCCAAATCCCCAAGTGTCACCAATAGGAACAGCTTCTGTGTCAATGGCGTTGCCATGGGTGGAGAGGGTTTTAGCTCAATGGGTGGGGGTTAAGCACAGGGGGAGAAGTGTATAAACCCTCTGGCCCTTTATTGAAAAACCAACTACACCCATGTGTTGGGCTGGACCAAGGCAAGCGTCAAGTGTTTCATTCTTTGTTTTTGAATGTACAAATGCAGCAATATGTCTTATAAATGAATCCCGCAAACCAGCTATCGTGGCGGGACTACTCGAAGAGCATGCCGCTTCACATGTGGAAGACGAACTTTGATTTTCAATTGCAGACACAGCAAGTCAATCAGCTGTTTTGTGTGTACGTTAGTGTGACCGTAATAATCATTCACTTTTGGAGAATGACCTTATTAATAAGCCAGTGAAACAAGGGTATTAATCTAGCTTATAAAGAATTATTTCAGTAAATTTTAGATTCACATCTTTGGTGCGTTTCGCATGCTTAAGGCTCAATTGAACAAAATACAAGCACGGCGGCTGAACCTTAAAGAACCTTTTCGTTAGATTTTGGTACCTACCGCTGACATGAAAAAGTTGATTTTGAAATCCGGCTCGAGGGACCAAAAACGCTTCTAATTGGTTTGATTCTACAGTTTATCATAAATGTTGTAAAAGTTTTGGTTTGGTTCTGCAACGGTTTTCAAAAGTTTGATTAATGTTGTCACCCTGTATTTTTGATATGCCTGCCTTGTAGTCAAATGTTAGGCAACAAAAAAAAAAAATTATAATTTGTTTTTGTATGTTAGGGCGTTATTATAGTGTGTTCCCTCATATAAATCTTGTGACCGTTGCGTAGGTGCAGCCACACATTTTCATTGCTTGCGGCACGCCCTGGTTTTTTTTTTTTTTTTTTTTTTTTTTTGAAAATTTCGTGGGTCCCATGAATTTTTAATGAAATTTATGACTATAAATCAGCAAAATATCGGGGAAGAGGTGAGGTGAGTTGAGCTCTTGCTCTCGCTGTTATCAGACCCATTCAGACTCTGACATCATACATAAAAATTTTCGCCACAAAACTGCTGATTGCTTTTCAATTGCTCATCAGACGAGTCAGAGTCACTTCCAGCTGATAAGATAAGCCCCTTTTTTTTTTTTGTCCTAAAAATATAACACACTGAGGCTGTGTGTGGTGTGTGGACAATAAACAGATAAGCGAGGGCAGTTAACTCTCTAAATATATGTATGTATGCATGTATACATAGGTGGGCAGGCAAAATGTGTGTCAGACCCAAAAGTTTAAGCAGAACTTTTCGACAAGTTTGTGGCACAGTTTCTATTTTGTTGTTGTTGTTTTTTTTCTTTTTGGGTGCGAGCGAGCAAGTGAGCTAAATAAAGGCGACGCCTACTCTGGCCTCTGCTCATGTGTGGAGGATAAACATGGCAGTCCTAACTGCTGCCAAAACCACCACAATCCAAGGCAGACAGACAGTCAGGAGTTATGAACTACCCACAAAAATCCACACATATGTGGTGTGGGTATGTGGGTATGTGTGTGTGTGTATGAGGGGGTGACTCTTGTAGCTATTGATTATTGTTTTCCTTTTTGCTGGGTAAGACAGAAGGGCATAGTATTGTCCTTTTCTAGCTTTGTAACTAAAAATAATTATTCGATTTTTTCTTTCGGTATTTTGCGTGACTATTAAACATTCAGCTGCTGATGTTAAGGGAAAGGGGGTTGGGTTGGAGGACATCTATAAATAATCGAGCCTTAGAAGGTAAATAAACTGTCTTTTTACACAAAAAGTGACTTTGTAGTAGCAAATGTTCGTTTAATGTTCGCTAAATGTTCGCTAAATGTTCGCTAAATACTGTTGATGACTGTTGTTTGCATAAAAAAATGTTCAAAAATTTTTGGACTCAAACGAGACACTAACAAAATTCTCATAAAACTGATTTATGCCAAATGGCCCAAAATAAGTTTTATATTCAAGAGCCTTTGCCGGATTTGGTTCGATCAAGTGCAGTCTTGACCAAAGTGCTTCCACTCCCAAGTCGAATCAATCGTGCATGTCAATCAACCCCCAAAAATAAATTCTGCTTGGCTTTTGTTGTGTTTGTTTTGCAATTGAAAGTCAATTGAGCAAATGTTACGGAGGCTGCAGCGGAACTTCCCAGAAATGTTTCAGGGTTGGGTTTTCTTTTGTGTGTGTGTATGTAAATGCAAATTCACCAGCAGCACCAGCAGCAGCAGCTGCCGCCTCAGTATACCTTCCATCCGTTGTCCTGCATTTTAGCAATTTGCAAATTTACAAGTTTCACATACTACGGGCGCATGTTTAATATCAAATTATGAAACGACAGTCGGCCTTTTTCCTTACCCTGGGCAACGGCCCCAGTCCCAGTACCAGTCCCAGCGATTGTGATTGCATTCTCAAGTGCCTTGGCAACATTTGTATGCAAATTGCTTTTGGCGAGTGCATGTGCAACATGTTGCCTGGGCAGGGAGGGGGTACGGGCGACACGGGAAACGGGGTACATCGACTTCAAGCTGGCTGCCCGCTGCCTGCAAATAAAGAACGCATTGAGTTTTTATTAGTTTTTGATGATGCTCATAAAACGACGCGACGGCAGCGATGATAAAAATCAGTTTGCTTAAGTAAAGTGAGGCATTTAGAGAGTTGAGTCAGTCAGAGCGTCGGAATTGAATGCCACTCAGTTGGCTGATTGTAAAAAAAAAAAGAGTAACCGTTGCTAAATGCCATAAAAAAAAGAAACAAAATAACAGAAAATAAAAATGTTGCCTTTTCGACTTTTGTTGTTTGCTTTGAAATGGTGTTGACAAGTGGGCAGGACCTATTCAAACGATGTGTTGCGGAGTTTGAAATAGCCGTTAAACTTGTAAATAAAAGTGAGGAATTAAACTGGAATGAATATTTAAGTAGCATGTCTGACTTTGGTTGTTATCACTTTTGACTTATTTTGTTTGATGATCGAGATGTTTACAGGTGGTTCAAACAAGTTGACAAACAAGTTAGCAAAGCGATTTAGAACCAAGTACTTAACTTCTTTTACAATCTTCAAGAGAAACCTGTAACCAAACTCGGTAGTTTATGTCAGTATTAGACTCGTTCTTGTCAGTCTGCGTAATGCAACAAATGTTAAATTGTAAGTGAGAAGACTAAAATCTAAATGAAATCCGAAAATTTCCGTTGATCGTTTATAAAGAATTCCATTAAGAAGTTATTTTATTTGCTATTAAATTACAAATAAACACACAAAAAATGGAATCTTTATGGAGTCTTTATAGATGATTCTAGCAGCCCATAAACCACACCAAACAGTGCATTTTTGTGGATGTAACGGTAGTTCGAGAGTTTCTTCGGGTTGCCCATCAGCCCAAATGCGACAATTTTGTTTGTTGACGTATCCATTTAGCCAGAAATGTGCCCCGTCACTTAACAAAATTCGGCGCGAAAACAGTGAATCGTCATTGAGCTGTGGCCGAACCCATTGGAGACGTTATTGCGTGACGTCTCGTATGAGTTTCTCGTATAATATAATACTCAATCTGAGAATCTCACAAATCTTCTGATACTGTGTGACGTAGCCGATCTGAGCTTCTAATGTAATTTCTTGGACAGCCAACTCACCGTAAGTTGAGGTATTTTTCAGCCGTATCATACGAGAACTCAAACAAGTATACAACAGCTTTAATACTATGCCGGAAAGTTCTTAGTCAAGGCTGTAGAAACACTCAATTTGCCAGTATTGAAGATTAAAATTATTTGTCAAGCAAGAACAACTCAAAAAGAAACAGAATGCAAAAACATTTATAAAGGCTTTTCAAACGTAAAAGATAGGATATAACGGTTTTAATTTCCCATTTCGGGTTTCTCGAAGCACACATCTCTATTTCATAAAAGAAACTGTCCTGACTGATTCACTGATTGGCAATCATCGTAGAGACTAAACGGTAAGAGATAGAAAGCTGAACACGTGTTTTCCCGATTTTGAAAAATCCACCCACGAGGAAAATGGACGGAACATTTTGCACGCAAAAAACTATTTTTCATTCGACTGGCTTGAAACTCGGTTTGTAAGAACAGTATACGAAATAATGTTGGAAAATCCACCCAAAGGCGTGAAAATGCCCGGAAAATTCTGCACGCAAAAAACTATTTTTCATCTGATTGATTTGAATCTCGGTATGTAGGGTCAAAATAAGAATTAATTTGTGTTTTCATTTTCCGATGTTAGAAATACCGCGACAGGTTATATGCTAGTGTTATTATAAAGTGATAGACAGAAAATCATCTGGATATTAAAAATAAGTGGTTTGTTTAAAACGGTTCTTGTAAGGTTTTGTTTTGGCTATGATTAATTTCGGTGTTCGGTTCCGTATTGGTACCTGGATTTTTCTTTCGGTATACCGGAAGCTGCGTACCGGTATGCACCGATAAAATTTAAATACACTATTTAACAAGAAGAGAACAGACCACGTAACCACCTTTGCAAATAAAATTTTTGAACTTGACTTAAATTCTTGGATTAGCTTTAGAATGTTAATAATTCTCCACAAAATAATAAACACAACGGAACCGGCGTATTTATATGACATTCTGAGTTTTACATGCTCGAACAGAACTAATAACATTGTTTGCATCCGATCCAATCTCTCAAGCTCCGAAAAACATTTTTTATGTGCACGCCGTTCGTAAATGGAATCAATTACCCCACAGTCTCAAGAATATCAGAAGCACAACGCAATTTCGTGAAAGACTAAAGGCACACCTAAAAGTAAACTAAATTTGACATTTGAAATTTGTGATAGAATGACAGAAAGATAGAAACATAGAAGAAAATGAAAAATGAATAATCTAAATTAATAAAATATTCTCATTAGTTATTAAGAAATTATACATGTATCAATGATTTTAGTATATAATTTTAATATGTTTAGATTTAAGTTTACTAGACATTGCCATTTGTGACTATTATACTTGTTGCGTTAGGATGTTTCGATAAATAAATACAAATACAACTTAACATAAGACATACACAAGACATCAATGTCCAAGTGTTTTCAGAAAATATTCTTATTTATTTTTTTATCGACTATTGGTTTTGCGTTCATCCGATTTTTTAGCATAGACGTCATAAACTTTAGCTCGAGAAATAATGGTACGCTTACATGGTTAGCTGGAGCAGCAAGAACAGCTTTTGATACCTCCTATAATTCAAAATTTCAAAAGAAGACCAAACTAAGAAAGAAAACGACCGTCCAAAACCCAACCCAAGCGGACTCCTCTTTGAAACATTTTGTTCGTGAATTTTGGATCACTTACCAAGCCCGACGTTCATTTAGAAACACCTCTTGTTGTTAAGAAAAATTACCTTTGTCAATAAGAGTGGCACATCCGTACACAAAACTTGAACGCAGTGTGAGCACGCGATTTTGATTTTGTTGTGAAGAGTACGAGCAGAAATGGGTTAGTATATTTGGCATTATTAACATTGATTTCTCATTTAAGGCCTGTTCTCAGAAGAGTTGAAAATAAATTTGTACGCACTCCATACAAAAAGCGAAAAAAAAAACAGTGTACGCTGCTGAATTTATTTTCTGTATTCTGGGGAGAGACGCTAAATAAATACCCAATTGACCTATCGATAGTTGACATATCGATAGCGTTGTGGGTCGTGTGTGGATTGAATGACCACCTGATTCTATTGGCGGAAATTATTGCAACACTTTATTTTGACATCATAAATCGACCATGTAGAAAAAAAAGGAAACGGACGGAAAGTTTTAGTCGAGGGGAAACTATAAGCAAGGAGCCACAAATCCGCAATGTACGGACGTACACTGAAAACCGTCTCGAACGGATGAGCTCACCCAAACGTCTGCCATCAGTGGAGGGCAAACAGCAAAGCTCCGTCAAAATAGGGAAGAGCCTTTCCGAACCATTTGTCCTAAGAGAGGTTTTAGGGGCGATACCTTATCGTGCGACTTCTTCAATCTACTGATGGAATATATATACTGCGCCGGTGCCCACATGCCAACAGAACGGGCGCCTTTATTTATAAAGATCTAATGCTACTCATATGCCGATGATATCGACATCATCGGCAAAAACGAACGGGCGGTAAGCAGGGCGTTTTCAATTGAAGGCGATCGAACTAAGCCGGTTTGGCGTTAAATGGGGACAAGACGAAATACCTAGTATCCCGCGGACAAAAGTCCTTGCGTCTTGGACAATCTGTTACAATGGGAGAATACAACTTTAAAGTTGTAGAGGATTTTGTTTACCTCGGAACGACGATAACCAGCGACAACAACATCAGTCTGGAAATCCGACGAAGGATCACTCTTGCAAACCGATGCTACTACCCCGGGCTAAGTAGGGAGCTCAGAGCAGAGACCTCAAGCGAAGAACCAAATTGGCCCTATACAAGTCGCTTATCAGTCCTAGTCCTGCAATGCAGCGCAGAAGCATGGACCATGATAGCAGCGGATGAAGCGGCGATTGGCCGTGTTTGAACAAAGATTCTTCGGAGAGTTTATGGACCTTTAAAAGTAGGCGATGTTTTCGAAATAATCAAGGCTCTATGGTCAAGCGCAGCCAGCAACAACGGCTGCGCTGGTTTGGACATGTCACCAGGATGGACGAAGAAGCTCCAGAAGGAAAGCTTATTATTCGAAGGCGGCTGACTATCGGAGGAAGGGCAGGCCAGGGGAGACATCGAAAAAGATGGAATGACCAGGTTCCGGGCAGCCATTGCGCAATGGTTGTGACCAACTGGTCCCAGTTCGCACGGAGCAGAAGCGACTGGAGAGCGTACTTGATGGTTTTTTCAATCAAGAAGAAGAAAAGAAGAATTTCCCATTTCGGGTTTCTGGACACACATCTCTACTTCACAAAATAAACTGTCCTGACTGATTCACTATTGGCAAACATCGGAAGGTAACGGTAAGAGATACAAAGCCGAACTCGTGTTTTTCCGATTTTGAAAAAACACCCACGATGAAAATGGCCGGAAAATACTGCACGCAAAAAACTATTTTTTAATTCGAATGGCTTCAAACTGAAATGTGATTTTCTGATGTTGGAAGATTTGACCCAACGGTCGAAAAATTCTGCATGAAAAAAATTATTTTTCATTCGATTGGCCTGAAACTCGGTTTGTAGGACAGAATTCGAAATTATTTGAAGTCTGATTTTTCAATGTCGGAAAATCCGCCCCCTAAGGCGTAAAAATGCCCGGAAAATTCCACATGCTGAATAACTATTTTTCATCCATTGATTTGAAACTCGGTTGGTTTAAGGACAAAATACGATAATTTTAAGCGTGAAAGCGTTGTGGGTCGTGTGTGGATTGAATGAACAGCTGATTCTATTGGCGGAAATTATTGCAACACTTTATTTTGACATCATAAATCGACCATGTAGAAAATAAAGGAAACGGACGGAAAGTTTCAGTCGAGGGGAAACTTTTATAAGCTAGGAGCCACAAATCAACCCAACAAAGTGACGAAATCCGCAATGTAGGGACGTACACTGAAAACTGTCTCGAACGGATGAACTCACCCAAACGTCTGCCATCAGTGGAGGGCAAACAGCAGGTTATGACCATACCCAATGCGGTCATTGTTTACCATCCGGCTCCTACTCGGTAGAGCTCTAAAATGAACTTAATGCGGACCAGCTGAAAATGGAGTTGGATAGCCTTGCGACTCCTGTGGGCAGCATTACCAGCTCCAGCAGTGTGGGCGTGGCTGTCAAACGTAAACGCGAGAAAGAATATTTGAATTTACGGCAAATAAAACAAAAATGTTGTATGAAATTTATAAATATATTTTCCAAATATAAAAAAATATATTTCCAATCGTTGCGTTTGCTTGAGAGCCAAAATGATGGCCGTTCTGCAGACTATAGCAGCATTCCTTCAAAGAAATGCACAGTCAACCAACCAACTTGGGATCAAGCCTCAAAAGGGTTACTACCCACCGCCATCTTATCGCATATCTGGGCATCCGTCAGGGCCGTATGATGCACTATATACTCCACAAACAGCTTCATCTGGCCCACACTGTAGGCCGATCAGCCAATCTCTTGTACAAACTTCTCAAAACATCCACGCAAGTCTCCAAGTAAAGGCCCGTGGATTATATCCAACATCTGAAACAGATTGACCTGGTTGATGGTATGCTCGGCCCCTTTGAGATGTTAGCAGGACAGCAAAGTGGAGCAATGGCTCTACGCACATCATCGCCCAATATCTAAACAATGGATTTGTAGGCTTCCTTCTCGATCTGTACCTACTCCAAGTCACAAATGTGTCTCAAACGGGCAATAATTTGAACCTCTCCCAACGCCTTGAACCGGAATTCGTTGCAACGCTACCAGCAACAATATATTTGTGCTCCTGTTTCGCAGAATAGTTGGTCAATTATTTTTGGCAAAAAAACCAAACCGCTGACCTTCAGTGTGGCCGTTTCCATGGCCTCTTTCGCTTATATATGGGCACACTAAAAATTGATGTGGATGCTAAAATACATAAAGTGCAATTTAGCGTGCTTAATTGGTCAAATTTTCATTCGACACAACAAACGAAAGCTACCGTTCTAAAAGCTCCGGTGTCATATAAGAAAAACGAACATTAGTTCGGAAATCATAAGCATCGGTTCACGAAAAATCAAACGCAGTCGCGTCCGTTCATAAGTTTTTTATGCAAATCCTAGGTACAATGAAAAATGTATTTCAGATGTAAGAATTTTTATCTTTATCTTTTTGTTTTATTTAACATAATTGTGGAACAGGAAGAAGGAATCATTTCCGACCCTATAAAGTATATATATTCTTGATCAGCATCAACAGCCGAGTCGATATAGCCATGTCCGTCTGTCCGTCCGTCCGTCCGTCCGAACGTCTGTCAAACAGATCTCAGAGATGGTAAGAGATAGAGGTTTGGCATGTATGGGACAAATGCTTCTTATACTTGCAGGCTGATCAAGTTTATTTTCAATTTTTGCCCCGCCCCCGCAATATTGAAAAAACGTCATATTTCCCACAGTTTTGTAAATAGATGATTCGTGTCTTTTAGAGATAGTTAATCGTTAGCAATATGTATCGATTTGCCGAAGAAATGATAAAGATCGGATGAACGGTTCTCAAGTTATGAGAAAATAAGTGAATCACCCCCGCCTCCCCCTCCCAACCATCCACAACCAACGCCGCACAATCTTATAGAGAGAGAGAAACATAGAGATGAGCGTAGCAGCAGCACTGCATTCAGCTCCTACTTTAGGTACAGAGTATCATATAGTCGGGCTTGACCGACTTTCTCACTTGTTTATTATTTTTATCATTAAACACTGTTCAGGAAAAAGCGGGATAACTTTACTTTTGTCAACGAGAATGGTCTGGATTTCGATAGATTTAGAACATATTTTATTCTGAGTGCAATTTTGTTTCTTTGTTACTTCACAACTGCGCATAGGGCTTTAAAATTTCAAAATAAATGATATGAGAAAATACTTGGTATATTTCGCAAGGGTTACTGTAAGCATTAAAATGCATTTCTTTGACTGAACCAATTTCCTCTCTATCCCTTGGTGGCTCTTTGATTGATATGTCTATTGCCCTAGCACACATTCCTCAATGAACTGCAATGATACTTTCTATGAATGACAAACAAATAAACAACAACTCGGTCTTGCTCTTCCATTACCATTTTGCAATAAAGATATAGATATAGATATACATATGTATGAGTGCGTGTATGTGTACAAAATGTAAGGCAAACACTTGCTCTATGCGCATAATCGACGAAAAAACCTCTTACATATTTATTGTGCCAAGGCGACGAGCAGCAGCAGCAACAGCAGCAGCCACACTCGAGTGACTCAGCCCCCAAGGGGAAAAAAGGCAAGGGGGGGCTGATGTCTTTATACGTTGCGCCTCATCGTCCGCTGGCCAGAGTCAGCGCGTTGAAAATGCATTTCTGTTTTTTTTTTTTTTTGTGTTTAATTCATTAAATTAAAATTAATGTTTATTTACGCGCAATTTTACAGCGTGCCTGAAATGTGGCCAAAAGTATGGCCAACCAAGCATAAATTAAAATATATTACAAGCAAACAGTCAACGTTGCGGCCTTTTAAAATTAGCTACAAAACTGCAGTTGCATCTGACAGATACATGTGCAGCATTTCCTTTTTGCTCGACTTGGGCTTTTCACTTCACTTTGTTTTGCCTTTTTTGCGTAATTTAATTAGTATTCTGTGGCCAGAAATCTGATATTGCTTATGGCTCTGGTTTCGGCTTTGACATTGATTGACAGCAACTACACGTAGTTGTAGTATAATTTCCCTCTCCCTCTGAGATGATGTGCAATTGATTTGGCCTAATGGAGTCTGTGGGGCTCTTGCTTAGTTGTAGATTTGGCCAAGATCGGTTTGGGGGGGAACTGGTTTAACAGTATTTCCTAAGGCTTTTGTGTTACGGTTGACCCACAATGTGTGTGTGTGTGTGTGTTGTTTTCTGGCCCATTCAATCAGTGGGAAAACATGAGCTCAACAAAAGATAGCCATCTACAATCAAATCAATTTTCGATCACTAAAAACAACAAAAAAAAAACCGTCAACAGTTTTTGCTGTTCATTAAATGGACATGAAAATTAAAGCTGTTGTTGGAGAAAATGTTTACTTAGCCCCTTAGCTAAACGTCGCTTGCTTTGGGGTCTTGATCTTGGTTAGAATAACTCCCATGCAAGAAAACTACACTCAGAGAAAAAACAAATCTTATACTTTTCTCAGAGTATCAAGTATTTCCATATTTACACTCCAATTAACACCATTTTTTCCAAGTGTACGCCCGCCACTGTCAACAATCGGAACATTAATCGATTTCAAGTACTATAATTAAATGATTGTACTGCTGCGATAGGAAATTAAAAACGTTTTAACAGCGATCTACACTGATAAGACGTTCTACTACAATTCACAACCAACCAACCGGCCAAACGACCGACCCACCGACCGACCGACCCGACCCACTAAAATGTGTGTAACTGTGCGCTGAGTATGATTAGCCATAGAAACGGCTATTTCTGTCTCTGTTCTGTCATTACAAATGCCAATTGTACGTAATAGAACGTCAAATGTTTAGTGAAATTATTTTTAATGAAATGTTGTGTCATTAGACGAGCAAACACACTGGCAAAAAGGGGGCGCGTCTGGCCCGCGATTAGCCCACGTCTCCGCTTCCCCAAGTTCGTTTCTTTTTTTTTCTTTTTTGTGGGTTTTGTTAATTTAGCTAAAAGTCCATTAAATGTTATAGTTCTTATTGCACCGCCGCCGCTGGCACTATTAACGTAATTGTTTATAAGCCCAACATAGTCGGCCAACCGCTGGCCCATCAATAGCCGTAATTATTATGATGTGTGACATGCAGCCGGGGCAGTCATTATCATTATGAACATGCCAACTCTGGAGCAGGGACAGTGAACTGGTCAGCATGTCCTTGTGCTGAGCTTGATTTTTTTTTTTTTTTGGTGGGGAGGAAGAACGTTTTTTAAATTTGAGTCTACACAAAACTGGGACAGGCGAAAGGGAATAGTTAGGGTGACACGAGGAAGACGATTCGAAGGCGGGGATTGAGAGAAAGTAGAAAATGTACAAATGGGTCCAGATGCTTTTTATGGCTCTTAATGGATTATGTTTGAGTCAAAACGTTTGATATTAAATTCGCTATCATCTGAACCTAAACTTTCGAACCTTGAACTTAACCTAACCCAAAACGCTAGTTGAAAAATTCCCTTCAAAACTTGTTTGTTACTGAATCGGAGCTGTATGAACACTGATTTGGAAAGTCTGGTAGTGAAATCATGGCTGTCTTTACAAGCATTTCAGTCATGAATTTACCAAAGGTAAGGTATACCACTCATGTATGTCAGTACTGAACTCATGGGTGAGTTTAAGGGGTAGTATTGAAAACAGTGCTGAAATCAGTCATGAATTGGAGCAATTAGATCGTAGACCTGTATGATTATAAAGAACTAGTTCCATAGCGAAGTCAACTGATGATTCCTAAAGATTCTCTACACCAGGGGTGCCCAGAATGAGTTTACGGCCGCGTGGAAACAAATACAAACGCATAAAATATATCTCAAGCAAAAACAACTACAAGAAATAGAAAGAGAAACACGATTTTTGTTTGTCCGTGTGCTACAGCTGTCTGATGCACAGGTAGCCAACAACAAAGCCTTTGCACGGAGAGAACGAGATAAGAGAACACATTTGAAGTGGTTCTTACTCTACGAAGCCAGATGCTTACGCGCGCCGCCAAACAACAAAGCCTTAGCTCACAGAGGAAAAAAAAGAGAATATTTTTAAATTTTTTTTTTTTTTACTTAGGTTTTTGGTAAAAAAACAAATTGGGGTAAATATTATTGGTATGAACACCCCCTTTTAATATTTTATTAAACTTTTGGCGCTTAGAGCATATGGGCATTTCCCAAAAAGGTCCACCTGGGCCAAAAATTAAAGTGGTTAAAAACACTATATTTGATCAGAATTTTCATAGGAAACAATCAAATTAAACTAATGTAAGCTAATTCTTAAATTTACTAATAACCAAATTGGAATATATTTGGTTTCACGGCCCTGCTAAAGTAATTTTTCTAATTTTGACATTAAATTTGATTAATTGAGAAAAAAAAAAGTGACTATCGATTACTATGTACTTGCGCTATCTAAAGTCTTTCTGATGGTACAAAGGGCTTTACAAGAATTTATAAGAAACAACGAGTAAATATGCCACTGCAATAAACTATAAGTTTTTTTTCTTCACATTTGAAACACAATAAATATGACGATGGAAATAATTATGTGACATGTCACGTATCGACAGAGATAAATAATTTTATTACAAAAAAATGTACTCACGATTTTTAAATCAAATAATATACATTTCAAAGAACTATTCATTCATAAGATATTAAGATTATTTTGGCTTAATTATTGTAGTTAGGTTTCGCTAAAATTTGTCTTTTATGACTGCTCGCGAAAACCACTTCTGTTTTTGTCACGTTCGAATAGCTTCACATATTTGTCATTATATTGGAAACCGAATTCCACTTGATATACACTTTAACACTAATTAAAGTGCTTGCTAAGAGCTATAATATACAGTAAAAAACGAATTAAAATTCGATTTAATTTAACTTCTCTTTCATTTTCAATATGTACGGCGGTCACGGTTCGACAGAATGGAAATGTCCATATTTCCTTAAAGCAACAATACTCTTTTATTTCAAATTTCCTTATCTTAAAGTTTTGAATTTCGCTTAATCTCTTGGTTCAGTTACTTTCTTTCTCTAGACTTTTAAAACCGAATCGAGAAACGATTTTATGATTAAATGGGAATAAAAAATTCAGATTTCTTTTCGTAGTCCAAACTGAGCTGAACACAGCTGACCCGACAGACGCTGTTGACTTCATCTAAGCTAAGAGTGCTAGTTCGACATAGGAAAAGCTTAATGTTAAAAAAAAAAAATTAAAATTTAAAAGAGATTTTAAGAAGCGGGCGATAATATTTCTTGTATGAGCAATGCGAGAAGATGACATAGTGAAAGCGTTGAGCGAAGCGAGTTGCATTGATCAATTTTAATTTGCTGTCAGAATTTACCATGATTTAGTAATACAAGAAGAGGCCAGTAGAGAGAGAATGCAACTCAGAGAGCGCGAGCTTTATTTTCTGTGATTATTGTGAGCGCAATTCCTTAAGAGCAGCGAGTTGCATTGCTCTAATTCAGGGATGCAAACTGGTTCTGAACCGAACCGAACCGTAACCGAACCGCTTTTTCCATATAATAAACCGAACCGACGTCCTTTGAAAATGCTGAGTCGAACCGAAAACCAATAATCAAAACGGTTCGGTTCGGTTCAGTTGGCTGAACTCCGGAATTTTGACTTGTGATTCCCTAAATTTAGTTATTTTCCGAATTTGGGATAAATTAAGTTTCGCTGATCGACCCTCAAGGAAGAACACTCATAGACGCAATTGATTTTTAAGGATGACTTGTCAACCGTTACCCGATGACCTCTTAATATCCTGTATTCAAACTTTAGTATATTTGTTCCTTAGGAATTTGCTCTCATTTGTGCGTTTATTCCATTTTTTATACGGGTTGATATTCTCAATATTCAGTACAATAATTATCGTTTGTAAGGAGCACTTATAAAAGGATTTTAAAGCTTTTAACATGATTTTAAAAATTCAATTTCGAAAGTCACATATTCCTTTAGAAATCATAGTATTCCGAAAACGGGCCTTCATAAAATTTTAAATAAATTAAGAGTGAACCACTGAACCAATGAGCCGAATTCTATTTCCGCGCGGTTTGCATACCTGTCTAATTTAGTTATTAGTGTGGGCGTTATTTAATCAGACGAAGAATATTTTGCTACAAGAGCAACGATTTACTTTGTTAAGAAAGAAAAGTGTCCAGTGTCCACCCATTCAACCGAAATCGAGATAAAAAGGAGACAACAACAAATATGCATGATTTACAAATAGAAGAAGCTAAGAATGCAACAAAAATTACGTGCGATCTGAGCGAGTTCAAGCGAGAAAGCAGGTTGCAAGCTGCTTTCTCGCATCGCTGTCGCTTTATCGCATGCACTCGCATATCGCTCCGCCCTCACTCTGACACCTTTCGAGCGATTGATGGAGCTGAAGTTAAAATTATCGCGTTCCTAAGTGTTATTATGCAATTTTTTGGTAGCGTGGAGGGGCTTAGTGCCCTTTTTTGTGAGAACCGTTCTCCGATCTTTTCATTCTCGGCTCGTTAACTTTCTCGAGAAAAGGTACAAATCCATCTATCTTTAAAACTAGGAGTTAGCTTGTTCCAAATTGCTGGGGGCGGGAGGGGGCGTCGGCAAAATTTGAACCAAACTTTGATCTGTGTAGCATAAAGCCTTTGTCCCGTACATGTCAAATCGGTCTATCTTTACCATCTCTGAGATCTAGGTGTTCATAGACGACACACGGACACACAATTCTAAGTCGATCATTTTTCATGCTGATCCAGAATAAACACACGTATAAAAAGGAAGCAATAATGAATTTTGCTCAAACCGTTTTCACTATTAACAGAAAATTAAAAATGAAATCTGTTAATGAACGGAAAATGTCTCATGAGGCAGGAGAAGCTCAGCAGCAGTGGGCCCAGAGGTTGCAAAAATTGGTCCCCCGTTTGACTGTGTCAGAAAACGAACGCTTCCGCGCTACCACATGTAATAGAGGTACCTAAACAACCTTAAACTACGCTCTTTGCTTACCTTTGGTTGTGCGAGGAGAGAAACACTTTTTTTTGTTTTCCTCTCAGGTCTGTCTTGGACCTTTTAGCAGAAATCACGCATTCAAAAGGTCTTCTTCGTATGAATGCATCGGTGTGTAAGCTTACAGCCTATAGGCTCGGCTAACAATGTGAATGTATGCGACAAACTATATGCGCTCTGTCATTCTCTCTCACACTGACTCGCTCTCTGTTTATGCTAAACTCTGGCACTCTCTTGAGTCTGCAACCTTTTCAACTAACAATTTTACAGTTTGGTCTTCGAGAATCACGCATTCAATGACCAATTGACTGAATTGGGCCTGGTGTGGGGTTGCTCTCAGACCGAACCACAGCCACTGAAGAGTGAGTAAAATTGCACCACACATTCAGTTGAGGGAAGCCAAAGAGAGGTTTGTTTTTGTTTCTTTTGGTCAGTGAGATGAGCAGAGCAAACTAAACATTGGGTTGAGAGTTATTTACTTTTTTGTTGAAGCTGCAAAAATGAATAAAACTAAGAAACAGCAGCATCTCTTTACCCCTTTTTAATCAGCTTCAGTCAGATGGAAAAGCAACTTAATCTCCACAAATAACAAACTATTTTTTGGTCTTCCATATCATTTTCATACGTCCAACTATTTTAACTTCATTCAAGTTGATTTGCTACTGCATGCTGTATAAAGTACAGTCATCAACCATCCAAGTGCTTATTACCACACAAAACAAACAGCAAACAATAATTTCAAGCTGCCAGCAGCCACAACAACATAATTAAATATGCAACCAAAAAAAGTTATGTACAATTAAATTAAGCCGAACCGAGCTTTGTTGTAGTTGTTGCTGTTGCTGTTGCTGCTGCTGCTGCTGTTGGCAGTGGCTTTAAGTTTATCAGGCCAGGCATCGCTAGCTGTTGGCAGTAGTTGTTGCAGGTATTTCCTGTCAGATTTTGCATAAATAATTTTTGATAATCAGAGTTTGCGACGGGCACATAAATTTAATTAGCGGCATATGTTGCATTTAATTAGCAGTAAGCTCAGTGAGTGTAGGGGGATGGGGGATGGGGGGAGGGAGAGGGGGAGCCGGTGGTGTCTCTGTCTGTGCATCGCATAGTGCGTCTAACTGCTGCTACTCAGTTACTGCAGTTTTAATTAAAATTCACACGATGTGAAATGCTCATTTGGTAGGCCAACTGCGTGCGTCGTTTGTACGCTTGTTCGTTGGTCGTTTGCCATTATTGCAACTCTCGTATTTTTCTTTATTTTGTTGATGCATTATTATTATAATTTTTCTTCTTTTTGCATTGCATTGCAGTGCATTGAGTTGGATTGCATAAGCAGCCAACTGGCAGGCAGCCTGTTGCTGTTGCTGTTGCCTTTTCTAATGCAAACGCATCAGGCAGTGAAGCCGAAGGCGAGGGGATCGCTGCATATGTGGCATGCATAATTAGCAGCCTCTACACACACACACACACACTCACACGCCGATGAGCATATTTTCATTTTTATTCATATTATAAATTTGTAATCAAAAAAAGAAGCTCTTTCTCTCTTTCCCTCTTTCACTATTTCTCTGTTTCTCGCTTTAATGAGCCATTAAGCTTTAGATTTCTGTGTTTAGATACGCCTCAGCTTTGCTGAGATACGGAAAATGCTTGGGCCAGTCAACAGCATTTTCCACGAATCGAATTAAGTTATTAGTTATGCTTGAACCAGTTGACTATGTGGCGGCTGGACATGGAAATGTTTTTGGGAAGAGAAGACACAACCAGTTTGATTGGTTCTTGTCACCAGCCAACTGACAGTCATTTTACGTGCCACAAAATGCAGAAAACTTCATTAAGTTTTTGCCACTATTAAGCCAGGTTGGTTTTCCAACTGTCAAAACGATTTTTTTGTTTTGTTTATTTCATTTTATTTTACTTAACCCAGGGGAGTATCATGAATTTGTGAACAGGTTTGTATTAGATTTATTTTGGTTCGAAATTCAAATTTTAAAAAAGTAAAATTGGCAACATGGTTTACGATTATTTACGTTTTCGAATTGACTACATCTTTTTAAAAGAGGGGATGTTTTCCCATTTGATATATAAAAACGATACCTTGCCGATTTTTCTTTTCGATAATGCATTTACTTAAAAGGAAATGCCCCCTCTCATCTTTATTTCCCAAAGAAAACACATGTAAAACACATCTTAAGCCAAAAATATGTTCTCAAACCAAAATGAAAAAATTTTAAAATTTAAAAGAAAAATTTAAACCCTTTAAAATAAACAAAAAACTTAAGTAGATATGGTTAGTACCAGGGCATAATACCGAAACCGAAACCGGAACCGTTAACCAAAATAAACTGTTTCAAATGGCCGCGTACCGGCCGGAGGGTATCGAACAAATTTTTTTTGGAGACCCCGACCTAAAATACCGTGCTCAATCGAACCGATATAACCGGAACGAAACCGAAACGTTGGTACCGGTACAGTTTCGGGTTTTTTACCTTTGCAGAGCGCATCGTAGTTTTAGTCAGACATTTGTAATGCAAAAAAAAGCAATCATAAAACGACCTTTACACGATGCCAGATTTTCTTTCAACTTTTTAGGAGTCATAACATTTAAGCACCCATCGATTGCCCCACGCGTTGGAGCTCAACCTACAGGATACCAAAATATTTGCTGGCGGAAGACGTCTTCAACTCTTGCTCCAATTTTGCGGCTGCAGATAAGGACTTTCTTCTGAACCGGAAAGTGTGGGACTCAGTTCGCGAAATTGTGCGCATATTAGAATCAGCGGAGGCGGACACAACTAAACTTAAAGCCGAAAATCTAGTTTTGGGCGATTTTTATTCCATTTGGATTCACTGCAAATTGGAAATATCAAAAAAATTCGTTCTCTCTTGCGAAATCGTTTTTTTCAGGAAATAGAAAAGCGAGAGAAATCCCTTTTTGAAAACAATGCTTTTCTATGTGCAATATTTTTGGACCCTAGGTCTAACGTAACGCTAAGTACTGAGCAAAAAAATACTTGTATCGATCTTTTACATAATATTTTTGCACAAATTTTGTCGTTTGCTGATCAATCACTGCTTAATGAACTGCAGTTCAAATTCTGGTTCATTTGAATGCGCCGACGAAGTTGAGGCATATTGATTTTGATTCTTGGTAATAATCCTCTACAAAGTTCCCAGAATTGTGTGCGATTTCAAAAGTCGTTCTTTCTGTTCCAGCTACGCAGGTAAGCGTGCAACGCCTATTCTCTGGCGTTAAATATATAATGAATCCGCTAAGAAGTTGCATGGACTCAACCACATTTAATGCAATTATGTCACTGCGAGCAAATCACAAGAATGCTATATAGTGGACGTATAAAATTCGAAGTTAAATTCGAAAACTAGTAATACATAATATAATATTTATGAGCATGTAATGTAATCATTAGATCTTACGTGTTAACTACATAAAAAAATACGAAATATGAAGGCTATATAATTTTACTTTAAATGTGAAACCATTCATTTTGTGTTGAATTTTGATTCGTTTTATTAAACAGGAATAAAATGATTTAGATTTATCTCAGAATTTAGTTTTTTCAGTATTAAAAATAACTATTACTTATATCGGTACGTACCGGTATACCGAAATAAAAATGCGGGTACCGTATCGAAACCGAAAACCGAAATTAATTGAAAACCGAAATGGAACCTTTAACCGAAACATTCATTTCGGGACGTACCGGTATCGGAACCGGAACCGAAATTCGTTTCGGGATTATGCGACGAGTATCGAGAACTAAGTATCGTGTTCTGAGTATCGAGTTGTGAGTATCGAGTACTGAGTATCTAGAAACAAGTTTGGAGTTCTAAGTATCGATTACCTAGGATCGAGTTCTGAAGAGAAATAACTATGGAGTTCTGAGTTTCGCTTACCGAGTATCATGTTCTGAGTATTCAGTACTGAGTATCGAGAAATAAGTCTGGAGTTTTGAGTATCGATTACCTAGTATCGACTTCTGACAAGAAATAAGAATAATTACCGAGTATTGTGCTCTGAGTATCCAGTACTGAGAATGGAGAAATAAGTATGGAGTTGTGTGTATCGATTACAAAGTATCGAGTTCTTAGTATCGAGTACTGAATTTGTACTGAGTGTTGAGCACCGAGTATCAAGTGCTGCGTATCGAGTATTGAGTACATATAACTCAGTATCGTTGTCTGAGTATCAAGTATTGAGTATCGAGTACTAAGTATTGAGTACTAATTATCGAATGCTGAGTATCGAGTACTGAGTATATTACTTGGGACCTCGTAATCAGCCCAAAAGGCGGCATCTGAACACAGGCAAGCACCAAACACACGAATCACATTTAAAAGAATGCACTCAGCATGCAAGAAACCCTGTGGTGCAGATGGTAAGACCGTTGTTTTTGAGGTCGTGGATAAAAGAAATGAAAATCTGCACAAAATCTGTCGAAAACAAAGACTCCTAAGTTGATATAACCAAAGGATATCGTTCACTTTTCCCATTCCGTGATTATTTTGATTCATTTGCATTCGAGTTCTTTGATTCAAGTGCAGTCTCAGCTATAGCCTTAAGTTTAAGTACATTTAGAGTAGCGGTGGGCACGAAGTTTGAGTTTTGGGAGCAGAGCAAAACAAAAAACTTCAAAAACAAACGTTATTGTCACTCACTTCGAAGCGAGGTAATAGTGTTTTCTTAATCTCGAAGCAAAGGCGTGCCCACCGCTGTTTTAGAGTCTGTCTTGAGAATTTGAGTATAAATAGTACCTGATAGCATAATTTAGAATTGTTTGCTCGCAAGCCGAGAGCTGCACATCGAGAGTCGAATACAGCAAACCGCGCTGACCTCTAAGCTGCGAGCCACATCTCGAGAACTGAACTGAAAGCCAGGAACCAGCATCCTAAATTCGTCTGATGAGCCGCAGATCTCGGACCTGCACTGAGAGTTGGAGCTCTAGAGCAGAGTCCGGCACATTTCTATTTTCTGTGTATACAAGCAGCGACGTCTATCCTCTGTACACCGACACTATACGAGCTTACACTGCTCTCTTTTGCAACAACAAACCAGTGTTGAATGAGAGCGCTCTCGCGTGTCTAAACACACACTTTCAATGCCCAAATGAGCATGTGTGTTTTGACGGCCAGAGCTTGGCTCTTTTCTCTTCAAAGAGTATTTCCAATTCGTCACTACCAACCAACTTTTCCTATGTTTGTTTTAGCTAATTTTAGACCAAAAAAAAAAATAAAAGTGGCAACTATTTCAATTGGCTTTGCAGTTTGCTGGTTGCTGCTGTTGTTGTTTTTGTGGTATTGCATGTGAAAATTTTTGCTCAAACAATGATACAAAATAATAATAAAATAATCAACAATCCAAATATAACAACTACAATAGCGGTTAGGCAAATAAATAAACAAAATGCGAGAAGGAAGGAGGAAAAGCCAACCAGTCAGACGGCTTGACGACAACTGACGCTGCATATTCTCATTTTCATTCTCTCGGTGTGTGGAAAGTCATGCAAACTAACTGACAGCAGGAGAGTTGTGTGTGGTGGGGGGCGGGCAACCAGCCAGCCAGACAAACAAATAATAATAAAATAATAATTGTTTGTCAACATTCGTTTAGCATGTGGCT
The DNA here is from genome assembly GCA_018904235.1 of Lordiphosa stackelbergi. NCBI lineage: Eukaryota > Metazoa > Arthropoda > Insecta > Diptera > Drosophilidae > Lordiphosa > Lordiphosa stackelbergi. The sequence continues at coordinate 40,451 of JAEIFU010002473.1, forward strand.
CGCTCGTTTGAAGAGATACAAAATATACTCGTGGTATGTGGAACCAGAAAAAAGGGGTGTAGTTGTTACAATTGACAATTGTCTGCATTTTGGCATGAAATGTCATACACAGAGAAGAATGTTCTATTTAAACTGCGTTTTGCGGTTAAGAGAGAGGTGAGTGCCACACGGCAGGTTCAAAACTATATTTCAACTGGCATTCAGCACGTCATTTGCTTATTCAATTTCACGACACGATGTCGTCACACACACATACACATTTGCGTGCGTCATTTTTCACTCATACCACCAACTCTGCGATAATTGATGATAAATGTTGTATAATTTGACAAACTAAAGAAACAAACGAACGAACGTGTCAGCCAGAGAAAAAGAACCAGGAAAAAAAAGTGGCACCCGCAATTATCGCTAGAAAGCATTTCTAAATAATTACACCACATTTCCTATGCAACAAAAAAAAAAAAAATAGATAATAATATGCAGTTTAAAGCATATTTTGTAGTTTTTTTTGTTCTCTCTCCAATATTTAGTGGGGCGTGTCTGTGTAATTATAAACGAGGGAGGGAATAAAATGTGAAAATGTATGAATAATATGGATATAGGTGAGTCGACCCCAGGGCAAGCAGTCACTGAGTGGGGAGGAACCTTTTCTGGATTTAAGTTTTGAAAAAGTAAGTATCAAATACTTACAGTTAAGAGTTTGCAGGTGTCAAGTGGGATAACCAGAGAGCTAGAAAGAGACAAGTAAAGAAAGGGTTAGATTTTTTGTACACAAAACTGTATTTAAACTTCCCAATGTTGGGAATTTTACAACATTGAAAGAAACTTAACAAAAAAGGATTCAAAAAAGAAACCCTTTTAAGTAGCAACGTCCCGAAAGCTTATGGAAAATAGTCTCCAGATTTGAAACGAACTTTTTTTCATTACTTTGCAGTTCCCAACTGCATTAGTTTGTTGAAGCATTCTTAAACCAAGATAATAGGATCGATAGGCCTTCTTTACCTCTAGATAGAAATTACTTAAAACAGGAAACCCAAAAGAAAGTTCATAACGGATTCTAGAATAATTTTCATGGACTTGCGGCTCTTAATCATACCCATCTGGGCCTTTGTGGCTGATTTTTTAATTGCTTAGATAAAAGATGCAAACCGATCTGGAACCGAACCCCGCAGAACTGGATCCCACAGAACAGATTCCGTTCTGGATTTTTCTGTCGTTCTAAATTTTATTACCTTCCGCACCAGAACCCTCTCTCTTTGGAAAGATGTTTGGTTCAGAAAATTTCTTGTCGATTTGTAAAGTTTTTAAGTAATCACATCCTAAATCGGAAAATTAAGACTATGAAAAGGGAAACAAAGCAAAAGTGCAGCTGTAACGGACGGACGGACAATGCTCAATCGACTCAGTTTGTCATGCTGATCAAAAAATATATATACTTTATGTGGTCGGAGATGATTCCTTCTATGCGTTGCAAACGTCTGGGCCAAATTATAATACACTCTTCAAGAGTCTTAAAAAAATATTCAAAAATATTTCGAAGTATTAAGATGTTATGAACCAAGGCTCGAACCATATCCTTACGTTCGATATGTTAAGGAACCGTACCTCGAACCAAACCTTATACTCTAAGATGAGTTTAAGCCTCCACACCGTACCTAATTTATAATTTAAGAGACTTGCAGCCTTGGATTAGATCTTATTATGGACACACGTGTTTTGTAGATATCCCCAACAGAGCACTGCAAAATCACTTTTCTCTTGATTGCCTCATACACAAAAATTCTTACTTACATTTGATCAATCAACAAAACTCAGCGTTGAATATATTTAGCTCTTACCGCAGTCGCAGTTGAGCCAGAGTTCACACTCATTGTGTGTTCGATCGAACAAAACTCAGCGTTGACTGGCCAGCACATGCTCTGGCATTGCTCTCCCTCTCTCTCTCTCTCTTTCCATATCTGTTAGCAGCGCCTTTGCGTCTTTGCAACAGCTTATTCATACGAAGTGATTTTCGCTCACTCTAGTCAATCGTCGTTGAGCCAAACGAAAAAAACACCCGAACTGATTGAAATTAAGACGAACATGATTATATTCAGTGTGCCAACAATAGGATTGAATAAAACTCAACAGCTAACTTGTTGTGTAGTGATCACCCGTCAAGTGACCTTTTCTAGGAGTGTAAATTATTTTGATCGGCTTAAAATAATAATGTTTCGCTTGAAATAAACCCCGCCAGGCCCCACATTGTCCGAACTTGGGGAAGGTTAATATCAATATTGGACAAAATTGATCAAATTTTGAATTTTACCGATCATTAAAAAAAACCGTGCCCTATTAATTCGTCTACTTTTATATTAATGCAGGATTTTACGTCGATGGGATACAAAAAATTTAACATTTTCCCAAAACAAATTTTTGCATTTTGGAAGTTGATGCACCAAACAGAGAAGTATTTCTGAGACTATGACGTTATTAAACAAATAATTGATTTAAAAAACGCCAGGCATGGCGTCGTTAAGGGAACTAAACAGAAATAGTTTCATTTATAGCAACAAAAACCCCGGTTTGAATGCTACTCTGTACTCAAACTATTGGTTACTCTTAGAAGCGGGGAGGAAATCTCTTCACTAGCATTTGCAAAGCCAAGATTGTGGAAACACACACAGTCACAAAGGTACTGGCAGCCAGCACTGTTCTTATGTGTGCCGGATTTGCTGTCAAGTCGTTTAGAATTTCCAAACGATTATGGCAGCTCCGGCATGGAGTAAGAGTCGTTGGGGCCAGTACATTTAGCCGAAAGGCACTGAAGATTTGGTAGAGGTACCAATGAAACAGCTATATGACTACCTAGCCTCCCTTGTGTTGTGTTGTGTTCCTGCTTTTCAAGTTATGTGCAAACATAACGAGACCTAGAGAAAGCGTACTATTGATGGT
>JAEIFU010002474.1:0-43361 GCA_018904235.1 Lordiphosa stackelbergi
TAATAATCTTACTGGCTCCTTTTACACAGACGAAACATATATTAAAAAACTGCTATACAAAATGGGTATGTTCCCTGAAGCATTTATATACCTCGATAAACTTGGGATAGTTCAAAACCATGATGGTATACCAATACTGTACCACAGATATAAGAGCGACAACCAAAATCTATTGATTTAGTTATCGTACATTGGCAATGAGTTGCGATTCGACGCAATTATCGAACAGAGGCAAAGTAGAATCTGCAATGACGCGCTCTAAGCTCTGGTTGTCACAAAATTAATACCATATAAATAAAATAAATTCCAACCTACTGGAGAGGCGATGACGAACATGATGCCGCCCTTTCGTGAGTGGCGATGCCACTAATCGATAAACAGAGAGGTAGACCCGCCGACCCAACAGGAAGTCTGCTTAGCCATACAAAGGCTAAAGAACAATAAATCACCTGGCGCTGATGAGCTGCCCGAATTGTTCGCGCTGAGGGGAAGAATTGTAAGGTGCATGCACCAACTTCTTTGCCGTATGGGTTGACGAAAGCATGCCCGACGATTTCAACTTAAGTGTTCGCCCACCTTTAAAAAAGGAGACCCTGCAGTTTGCGCCAACTACCGCGGGATCAGTCTCCCCTTCCATTGCATATAAGGTAAGGCTTATTAACACACTGATGAACTACCAGTGTGGCTTAGACCTGGTAAATCCACCACAGACCAGATATTCACATTACGACAAACTTGGAGAAGACGGAGTGAGAGGCACAACACACACCATCTATTCGTTGATTATAATCAGCCTTCGACACGCTGATAAGGTCAAGGTTTTTTTAAAGCCTTGTCTACCCTTGGTATACCAGCAAAAGTACGTCCGTCTTTGCATGATGACGTTGAGAAGTACACAACCTTCAAAATAGGAAAGAACCTTTCCGGAACCATTTGAAAGGGAGGTTTTAGGCAGGGCGATACCTTATCGTGTGACTTCTTCAATCTACTGATGGAATATATACTGCGCCGGTGCCCACACACAGAACGGGCGCCTTTATTTATAAAGATCTAATGCTACTCGCATATGCCGATGATATCGACATCATCGGCAAAAACGAACGGGCGGTAAGCAGGGCGTTTTCAGAGATTGAGAGCAGTCAGAACTGATGGGTCTAGCGGTGAATGAGGACAAGACGAAATACCTTGTATCCGCGGACAAAAAGTCCTTTGCGTCTTGGACAATTTGTTACAATGGGGAGAATACAACTTTTAAAGTTGTTGAGGATTTTGTTTACCTCGGAACGACGATAACCAGCGACAACAACATCAGTCTGGAAATCCGACGAAGGATCACTCTTGCAAACCGATGCTACTACGGGCTAAGTAGAGAGCTCAAGAGCAGAGACCTCAAGCGAAGAACAAAATTAGCCCTATACAAGTCGCTTATCATCCCAGTCCTGCAATACGGCGCAGAAGCATGGACAATGACAGCAGCGGATGAAGCGGCGATTGGCGTGTTTGAACGAAAGATTCTTCGGAGGATTTATGGACCTTTAAAAGTTGGCGATGTTTTTCGCATTCGAAATAATGACGAACTGTATGAGCTCTATGGGGACACCTGTCTGGTCAAGCGCATAAAGCAACAGCGCGCTCGCGCTGGTTAGGACATGTCACCAGGATGGACGAAGAAGCTCCAGTAAGGAAAGCTTATTATTCCAAGGCGGCTCCCGGAAGAGGTCAGGCGGGAGACCTCGACTGGGATGGGAGAATCTTCAGACATTGCAGGCTTGGTGTGACCAGTTGGTCCCAGCTCGCACGGAGCAGAAGCGACTGGCCGAAATTGTTGGCAGCGGCCGAGACCGTCGAACGGTTGTGATGTTTGGTAAATTTCTCTACTTTTATATTAAATTAAATTATCTTCTAGTAATGTTTTGCTGCAATTTCTTTCACAAAAATCATACCTCTCTTTACATCTTTATAGCTGTAAAAGATAAATAATCGGAAAAGGATCCATTAGATAATAAATATATTTAATTCTAGAGAGCCCATTAGGGATTATTAGAGTAAGACTATGTAAATATATATACTAAAGGTTTATTGAAGTGTATCAGAATACACCAATTGGGAGAGAGGCAAAGTTCAAAGAAGCAACTGTTTCGTTCCAGTATGCAAAAAGCAAGGCCTTGTGTAAAAGGTTCTCCAGAGCTTAAATCAGTTGATGAATGGCTGTGGAGAAGTTGAATACACATTGTGCATAAAGTTAATTAATTAAAAGTGAGCTTAACCCCAAAAGTTAGACATATTTTGCAGTTCTGAACTTAACGTGCAAAACGTTAATTATTAAAGTTCAACTATTAAGAAGCGGATCATATTTAATATCATAGCATTGCCAACGTACCCCTCTTAAGGTGAATATTTCAGAAAAGTGATTGTGCTTATACTAATAAAGTGTGTTTAAAGGGGTCCGAGCTCGGGTTAGCCTCATCCCAGGCCAACATCTTAAGATTGATAATTTCTTTCAAAATATCACTTTGGGACCGTGGCTGCTGCCGATGGAACATTTTCTTTGCCAGCCAGTGCAGCTGAGCTTTCCTCCACGTGATATTTGACCCATGCACTGGAAACGACGATAGAATTTGATTTCTTTACAACCATTGCATAACCACTCATTTGCAAAGACAATTAATATCAAATAATCAAAAGTTTGTAGTAGAGTTATATTTATAGTATATTAGAATGTAAGCAATTTTTCATTTAAGTTTAACTTTTTTCCCAAAAGGTAGCATCTCTGCAGCAGGCCTGTATGCATCGATCGTTGGAGCTTTTGTGAGTTCATATACATGCACACTTTCCACAAGATTTTCATATTTAGTTACATCAAAGTTTTCTATACAGACCTAGTCAAAAGTATTTACACAAGGTACATTTTTGTGCATGCTTCACAAAGGGCGGCTTGTGGTTCGAAGGGGAGAAGGCGAAATGAAAAAAGTTGTTGTTTTTGTAAAGTCTGATCAATGTAGAGCTAAATAAAAGAAAATTTAAGAAAATAACTGTTCACACTCCAAAAATATACGCATGTGAACATATGCTTATCGGTGTCAAAAGTATTTACACACGTTTTCTTTGCGTCAAAAGTATTTTACACAACTCAATTTCATTTATTCAAGTTTAATATTCAATTGAAACAAATGATTTTCTTAATAATATTAAAAAACATAACAATATTTAGTTATACCACCTTTGGGCATCGATGACGGCTTGCAGCCTGCTCGGGTATTGATTTTACCAAAAGTTTGTGCAAATTCTATGTCAATTTTGTACCAAGTGTCTTCAATTTCAGCAATGGCTCCTTCGTGTTTCGATATTTATCAATGGTCCTCTTGTTTTTAACAAAAGCCCAAACGTTTTCAATGATATTCAGATCAGGGCTTTGTGGGGACCAGGGAAGAACCGCCTGATTTACGTCTTTTTAAAAATTTGTTGGTACCCCTACCCCCTTATGGCATGAGCATTGTCCAGCTGTAGAATCCAGTCATACGTTGAAAAATGTCTGTTTCCTGATGGGAAATCATAATCATTTAGTATATGGAGGTATCCGTTTTGGTTTAATGTCCCTACTATCGGTACCAAGTCTCCGAATTATTAGAAAGGCATCCCCAGAACATCACTGCTGCCAAATGCTTTTGATATTTTTTTAAATGCATAAAATGCTTGCAATATGACCCCTGGAACTGAAATTCAGCCTCATCTGTCCATAAAACATTGAACCAGAAGTCAGATGTACGCAAATGCAAGACGTTTTGACTGGTTGGTTGGTGTGATGTCAATCACTCTACGGACAAAACTTGTGTATTAAAATCAGCGTCCTTTAGCCTGGCGACGCAGTGTAAAGCTTCACTAATTATTTTGCCAATTATGTTTTTTTGCGGTAATTTTAACAGGACTTGCAGTTGGATTATTTACTGCAACTCCTAGTAAGTGCCTGCATTGTCTTTGGTCCACCACAGGTTTCTCGCCTGTTCTTTTTAATTTTTAATTTTAAATTGTTTCCTTTTTTTTAAATTATAACTTTTTCCCAAATTTTTATAAATTAATGTTGTAGTTTAGTTTTTTATAACAAAATTTTTCACCCCGCGACATTTTTATTTTCTTTTTTTTTTTGTTTTTTTAATAATATTTTTAATATTAAGTAAATATTGTTTTTAAAATAATATAATTTTTTTTTTAAATTTTTTTTTTTGTTAATTTTTTTACGCAAAGAAAATTTATTTTTTAAATTTATTTTTTTATAATTTATTTTTAGTTATAAATTATTTTTTTAAATTTTTTTTATTTTTTTATTTATATTTTAAAAAATAATTTTTTTTTTCATACTCTCCCCTTCCTTCCGTGGTTTGATTTTTTTTTTATTTATTATTTGTTTTAGCACGGTCGCCATTTTACAAAACGTAGAGAAATGTCACGGTCGCCCACTTTTGTAAAATTATGATTTTAACTAGTTTGGACTTTTCAACTTAAAGCTTAATTTTGATCAATTTAAAACAGTTTTGAAAACTTTTGCCATTCTTTTTTAGGGTACAAGTCCACTTAAAAAATAGAAGCAAAAAAATATCCAAAAATCTTAAACAGTTCCAACTAATGCCTGGCTCTTAACCCCAAAACGCCACCCTTTTTGGCTCTTAATCCCCACCCCAGCTGATGCTGCTGCTGCTGCTGCTGCTGGTGCTCCTCCTCCTTCACCTCATTCACTTGAGCTGTGGGTACGTGCTTCAGCTCCAACTTTTCCATCTCCAGGTCAAAATAAAATTCACAAAAAAACGTGAAAAACAGCATTTTACATTTACATGGGCTTGAAGCGTACTTGAAATTAATGAAAAGCATTTTCGATTGTAATTATGTATTCGTGACTGGCAGCTCTGTCGCCCTCTCCCCTAATCCTGCCTTCTGACCAAAACTCAGCTCATTAGGCATAATTTGGTTGGCTGTTTGAGGGGGAGGGGTTCCACATTTAATTGACTGTAAATTTGCTGCTCTTCAAAAAGCTTCAACTACTCATTAAAAAAAAGGGAGATTATGCCTGCTTTAAATGTTATTGTTAATGGGGCAGGGGGAGAGCTTAAAGAACTGCACCCACATGTAAGCTGTTGGCCTGGCCATTATCTGCATTTTTACGGTCCAAATCCATTTCCACAACAGCAGCTGTAATAACATAATGGCCCTAAAAGCAAGGTAAAAGCAAAAGTAAAAAGTAAAAAGCTGCCCAAAACAACACCAGAAACAAAAGTAACTGCGAAGGCATAAATAAATAGAGATAATTAGACCAGAACGACTGCATACAACACACACACACACACAACAGTGTAACCCTTTGCTCTTTCAAGTCATTTTCAGCTTCAGTTTTTGCGGTTTTAATTGTAACTGCACACACACACACCCAACCGAAGAAAACCACATAAAAAAGGTAGCTACACTAAGTTGACCATAATCTAGTTTTCATGCAGGGTCTCCAAATTAGGTGAAGGATATGACATACAATTTTTGCCATTTTTGTGGCACAAATTCTACCAAAGGCCCAAAGAGAGAGAGAGAGAGAGAGAGAGAGCGAGAAAATATGTAAATAAATAAAAAGTCGCACTCGGAAAAGTTGAAACTAAGTTTTGGGTTTGCTGCTGCTGGACAGTCAGATAACGCTCAACTGGCCACAGGAGCAGCAAGCTGGCAAAAATTCTACTAAAAATGAAAAGAAGGCAACGGCAACGTGTGCGCTTAAAAGTATGCTATGCTATGCTAGCTGCTGCAAACAGAGAATATCAGACTGACTGACTGACTGAGTCAACGCACAGACTAAATGTTGAAAGTTGAAACAAACTTTTTATGGAAAATATGCAAAGATTAAAATTGCCTTAACTAACACTTGAGAGTCAAAGTAAAGATTTCAGTTAGCCTAATAATCAGTAGAGTCGATTTTCAGTATAGCTATTTCCATAATCTGTCAGATTTGATATTGAAATTTATACAAAATAGAAGACCCGGTATAAGCGAAGCTCTTTGCAAAGAGAAATCTGTGTAACTTGATACTCCGTACCTGATAATCAGTAATCGATTCCCAGTAATTGATAATTAGAACTCGATATTCGATACTAAGTACTATTCGATAGTCGATACTTAGTACTAGAAAACGGCGGGGGAAAAAAAATTCGATCCTGCCCCTTACCAAGACTATCCCGAACCGTCCCGACCCGTCGAAACCAAACTGTGAATTCAATCCTATACTGTTTCAATTCCGACTAACAATTTTCACTTCAATACCCTTCCGTTCCGATCCGCGCCCATCTCCATGCTAACACTAATTTCACCTGTTTGTTACTGAAATCTATAATTCTAAAGTCACCATGTGACTGTTTTAGTGACGTCTTTTAATATCAATCATAGAACTTTTTGGCTGCCTTCACACTGTTCCACACATGAACCTATGATATCTAGTAGGCCTGCATTTCCCCATGAAATTCTACGAATTTAAAACATAATAAAAAGCAGGATTACTAGAATATCATGTCTCATGTGTCCAACAGTGTGAAGATAGCCTTAGCAAACAAGAAAAGTTATAAGCAAAAATCATAAATTATTGAAATGGAACCAGCTAAAAGCTCTATACTTATAAATCTGTACACCAGCAGAAAACTAGAACAAGTAATTTGAGTACGAAAGCTCTTGAAAAACATAGTTACTCGCTCTTGAATTTTTAAGAATTTCGCTCTTGGAACCAAGCTAAAGTCTTATTCAATTTGGTTCTTATAGGCAAGGGGAGTGAGGGGAAGCAAACTTTGAAAGAATATGGACAAAAATTCACTCTTGGATCAAGAATTTTCACTCTTACCGTACTTTTGAGTACGAATGCTCTTTATTCAAAAGTGAAATTCTCCATTTTTTCTTTGAATGTAGGCCCAACTGACAGACGGACATATTACCAACCCACAGCCAAAACTGCTTTTCCTAAAGATCTAAGATTTGGCATAAACCTTCGTTTAGTTATGCAGGCGCGCACTAAAAAAGAAAATTTGAAAAATTTGTACGCAAAGTAGGTGAAAACGACACGGAAAAGCTTGTATGGGGCAAATAAATAAGCTATTGCGTTTAGGCAACATTAACCTAAGCTGTTTTGCTAAGAGCACGAAAGAGCGTGAGAGAGAGAACGACTCACACTCACACAAATTAGGTATGTGATGTAAAAGGGAAGAGGCGGTTCCTTCCGCTAAAGCTGTTTTTAGTGTATGCTGGCAAATTTAATTTAATTTTATTTCGGTTTTATCCCAACGCTACAGATACATAGGTACTATAAATTGGCGCATTGGTCACGAAAACATAGAGATCACAAAAGATAATGAAATACAAAATACATATAAAAAAATAAAATATAAAATGTATAAAAAATAAAAATATAAAATACATTAAATATAATCCTAACAACTCTAATACAATACTAAACTTTTCTTAAACTTTCATTTAATCTATGTTTGTCTTTTGAGATGATTAGTTAACTGAGATTTAAAATGCATTGCGTTCCCAATAGTCTTAATGTTATACGGCAGGTTATTCCAATAGCAGGCAGATTGAATGAAAAAATGTTTTTCAGAGCTGGCCAAGCTTACGCGCTGACAAACTATGTTTTTCGTTCGAGTTGACACAGGAAGTTGTATATTTTGAAATAAATAGTGAGGCTCTTTTGTCGTTAGAATCTTATGGAATAATAATAATGTGCGAAGTCTGATCCACGTCAAGGCCAAGAATTTGTTTTGCAAATTGCGAGATATGGTCTCTACGACCAAGATTGAACACATATCTTACGATGGAGTTAAATGCCACCTTAAGCCTTTGCATACTGTTTGCGTCACTACTACCAAATATTTCCACACCATAGAATAAAGTCGGGATGAGACATGTTTTAGCAACCAAAAGCCTGAGATAAGGAGGAATGAGTTTTTGGGTGAGCGACAACTGCCCAACCAACCCGAATGTTTTCCCGGACACTTTCGTAATGTGGTCGCTCCACGTTAGGGTATTATTAAATTGGATTCCCAGGTTAGTGGTATCCTTAGCATATTCCAGCGGAACATTGTTTATTGTCAGCTTAGGCAGATCACTGACATTAGAGAGCCTTCTTTGTAGATTACTACACATTTCGACTTTTTGGGATTTAGCCCCAAACCATTCGCTTAAGCCCTTTCTCGCTAATTTCACAAGATCCCTATTACAAATTCTTACCACTCATTCAATTCACGTTGTACATCATCGTCATACAAATGGACATTATAGCCTGTCAGACAATCAGGAAGGTCGTTGATATACACAGAGATAAGTGCAAAAAAAATTGGAATGAAGGGGGGACGGGAAAGAGTGGAGAGCGCAGGAAAAGGGGGGGGGGGAAAGGAATGAGACGGGACGGGAAAGAGTGGAGAGCGTTGGAAGAGGGAGTGGGGCGAGGGGAAAGAGTCGAAACCTACGGAAGAGGGGGTGTGAAAAAGCGGGAAGGCCAATTTGAATTGAGTTATAATTAAAGAGTAGCTACTCTTCCAAAAATATTTCTCTTTTAATTTTACGGAAAGACTTAGAACTCGATACTCAGTTTTCGATACTCAGGACTCGATACTCACTTCTTAAAACTTAGTACTCGATACTTAGTATTTGATACTCAGTACTCGGTACTCAGTACACGATTCTCAATACTCTATATTCAGTACTGGATATTCAGTAATCGATACTCAGTACTCAATACTCGATACTCATAACTTCATGCTCAAAATTCAACATTCGGTACTCAGTACTTAACTGACACTTGGTACTCGATGCTTAGTACTTCATACTTAATTCTTGAAACTGAATACTCGATATTCTCAGTACTTCATACTCAATACTCGATACTCAGTACTTGGTACTTGAAACTTAGTATTCGATACTTAGTACTTGATACTCAGTACTCGATACTCAGTACACGATACTCAATACTCTATATTCAGTACTCGATATTCAGTAATCGATACTCAGTACTCGATACTCATTACTTCATGCTCAAAATTCAACATTCGGTACTCAGTACTCAATTGACACTTGGTACTCGATGCTTAGTATTTCATACTTAATTCTCAATACTAAATATTCGATATTCTCAGTACTTGGTACTTGAAACTTAGTATTCGATACTTAGTACTTGATACTCAGTACTCGATACTCAGTACACGATACTCAGTACTCTATATTTACTCGATATTCAGTAATCGATACTCAGTACTCAATACTCATACTCATTACTTCATGCTCAAAATTCAACATTCGGTACTCAGTACTCAATTGACACTTGGTACTCGATGCTTAGTACTTCATACTTAATTCTCAAAACTAAATATTCGATATTCTCAGTACTTCATACTCAATACTCGATACTCAGTACTTGGTACTTGACTAGTTTCAGTACACGATTCTCAATACTCTATGTCTCAGAATTCATGGTAATCGATACTCAGTACACTCGATACCTTTACTCATGCTCAAAATTCAACATTCGGTACTCAGTACTCAATTGACACTTGGTACTCGATGCTTAGTACTTCATACTTAGTTCTTGAAACTAAATATTCGATATTCTCAGTACTTCATACTCAATACTCGATACTCAGTACTTGGTATTCGATACTCTGTGCTCATTATTCGATACTCAGCACTCAATACTCAGTATTCAGTACTCATAAAACTCAATTCATTTGCTGCCACGGCAAATAATTTGCTTTTAATATGTTTAATTTGGTATTTCAGAAGAAGAATGTGGTGGTATCAAGCTTTAAAGCCCAGCATAAACAAAATCATTTGTCAAACAACAACAACCACCATAAGTAAGAGTTGACAAAAAAGTCGGTGCTGGCTGCTATACAGGGGCTTTCACAAACAATCTGCAGGCACTCTCGATAAGAGAATGCTTCCATTTCAACGTTAGAAAAGTACATTTTCAACTTCATCTTCAAAACAAAAGCAAATCTTTAACTACAAAGTTAAAGGATATGACTCTGTCCATCCCCCATTTGTTGCTTAAAAATTTTCACCAAATTTTTTTTTTTTTGTTTTCCGGACTTTGCCAATTTGGTGGCTTGGAAGCTAAAAACTAAAACTGAAAAGATTTTTTGTGCCAACCAAACTGCACAAAATTAGCAACAAAGGCAAAAGTACGTAAAGCCCAGCCACAGTTTTGCCCTGCAACCATTAACATGCAAATCTCTCTCTCTTTCGCTTTTTGTGTCCCTGTCGCTCTTGTACATATTAGCGTATGTAGCAGTAGGAGAGAAGCGAGAAATGGAAATCTGTTTGTTTTGGTCGCAAAACACACACGCATACGCCTGATCACCGGCGTGTGGCACTCAATCAGAATGAAGTTTGAAGCATTTCGCAACAGCTTTTTGGACCCGTGTCACATGTTGTTGCCTAGTTGCCTGGTTGCCGCCGCCGCGGCAGTCGCAACCGCAGCCGCTGCTATCAATCAATCAATTGAAGTCTTTGGCTTTGGCGGTGTGTTGTACCGCTGCCGAATTCTCTTAAACTGGACGCACTTCAATCAATTACCTAATCTCATTACAGCTTAATAGAGCATGGCCAGCACACGCGCACACACACACACACGCACACTTTCACGCTCAGTTGCAATTGGCTTGTGTCAAGTTTGCAACATTTTGTGGCAAGTGGAGAGCAAATTGAAAATTTCATTTGCAATTGACACTAAACGAGTTTTGGTCAAGAAAGGGCAGCAGCAGGCCCACATAAGTGTGCCAGGGTTGTGTGCGCTATAATAGAATTGCAATCATTTTTGTAGGAATTCATGCGTTTAGGGCTCTAATTATTTGTCTGCTATTTTAGCCCTTTTACTTATTACTATGTTCATGTTTCATTTCATAATACTTAATCGATAAGTATTTGTCTGCTCATTTTTCTACATATATCCCTATATTCATATTCCCTATTCATTTGTCTATTTATAATTCTATACGATTGTCTGTTCCTCAATTCATGGATCTAATCATTTCTCCACTTATTTCTTAATTTATTCCTCTATTCATTAATGCATTCAGTTCTCTATTAATTTATCTATTCATTCTTTTATCCAATCCTCTATTTATTTCGCTACTCATTCATTTATATTTTTCTCTATTGGTTCCTCTGTATATACCTCTATACGATCCTCTGTTCATTCCTTAGTTTAGTCTTCTATTCATTTCTGTATTCTTTCTCTATATTCACCCATCTATTCATTCGTAAACTTATTTTTATTTCTATTCTTTTTTGGATTTATTCCTGCATTCATTCTTCAGTTCAATTCTGTATTCATCCCTTTATTCATTTCTCTATTCATTTTTCTTTTCTTCCTATTTTCCTTCCTCTTTGCATTCCTCTATTCATTTGATTCGTTCTACTGTTCATTTACTCTTTGATTCATTCGTCTGTCCTTTTCCCTATTCATTCCTCAATTCATTTCTCAATTCATTCCTCTATACATTCATTTGTCTATTCATTCATCCATTCATTCCTCTACTCATTCCTCTATTCTATCTTCTTTTATTACTTGATTTGTACCTTGATTCATTCCTCTATTCATCCTTGTGTTCATTGTATTCATTCTCCTATTCATTCCTCTATTCACTCCTCTATTCATTCCCTGATACATTTCTCTACTTATTCCTTGATTCATTTCTCAATACATTTATCTATTCATTCCTCTACTCATTCTTTTATTCATTCTTCTGTTCATTCCTCTATTCATTCTATGATTTATTCATCTGTTCATTCCTCCATTCATTCCTCCATACATTCCCTGACACTTTCCTCTATTCATTCCTTGATTCGTTCCTCTATTCATTCATCTTTTCATTCCTCAACTTATTCCGCAACTCATTCCTCTATTCTATCTTCTTTTATTACTTGATTCGTACCTTGATTCATTCCTCTATTCATCCTTGTGTTCATTGTATTCATTCTCCTATTCATTCCTTATTCCTCCTCTATTCATTCCTGATACATTTCTCTATTCATTCCTTATTCATTTTTCTTCTTCTTCACTCCTTTTATTCTTCTTTGATTCATTCTCTGTTCATTCTCCTCCTTCTCTACATTCCCATACTTTCCTCTATTCATTCCTTGATTCTTTCCTATTTTTTCATTCCTCATTCTATCTTCTCTTTTCATGCTTGATTCATACCTTGATTCATTCCCTATTCTCCCTTGATTCATTTCTCTATTCATTTCCTTATTCATTTCTCAATTTATTTCTCTCTCTATTATTTCGTCTTTTCATTCCTTAATTCATTCCAGCATCCATTTCTCTATTATTCATCCTTTCATTCCTCTATTATATTTTTCTGTTCATTTCTCTATTCATTCTTTGATTCATTCTCTTTCTTTCATTTTTCATTTCTCTTTTTTCCTCTTCTTCTTCTTTTCTTTCTCCTACTCCCCTTCATTCCTTTTCTTTCTTTGATTCATCTTTGATTCATTCCTCTATCTCTGTTTCATCTTCTTCTCCCATTCATTTCTCTGTTCATTCCTTTTCCTATACTTTTCCTCTATTCATTCCTTGATTCTTTCTCTATTCATTCATCTTTTCATTCCTCAACTCATTCCTCTATTCTTTCTTCTTTTCATTGCTTGATTCATACCTTGATTCATTCCTCTATTCATCCTTGCGTTCATTTCTCTATTCATTTCCTTATTCATTTCTCAATTTATTTCTCTACTCATTCCTCTATTATTTCGTCTTTTCATTCCTTAATTCATTCCAGCATCCATTTCTCTATTATTCATCCTTTCATTCCTCTATTAATTTTTCTGTTCATTTCTCTATTCATTCTTTGATTCATTCATCTGTTCATTTCTCAATTTATTCCTAAATTTATTTCACTATTCATTCCTTTATCCATTCATTGATACATTCCTTTATTTATTTCTGATTCATTCCACTACTCATTCCGCTATTCATTTCTGTATTCATTCCTCTACTCATTTCTCTATTCTTTCTTCTTTTCATTCCTTGATTCATACATTGATTCATTCTTTTACTCATTTTTGTGTTCATTTCGATATTCATTATCCATTCATTGCTCTTTTCATTTCTCTATTCTTTTTTCTTTTCATTCTGTGATTCATACTTTGATTCATTCCTCTATTCATCCTTGTGTTCATTGCTCTATTCATTAACCTATTCATTTCTCTATTCATTCTCCTATTCATTCCTCTGCTCATTCCTCCATTCTATCTTCTTTTCATTTATTGATACCTTGATTCATTCCTCAATTCATCCTTGCGTTCATTTTATTCATTCTCATATTCATTTCTCTGTTCATTCCTCTATTCACTCCTCTAATCATTCCTTGATACATAACTCTAATTCTTCCATGATTCATTTTTCTATTCATTCCTCTATTCTATCTTCTTTTCATTCCTTGATTTATACATTGATTCATTCCTCAATTCATCCTTGTGTTCATTCCTCTGTTGAACTCCTAACCTAATTTTTTGATTCAATTAAGAAGGAATTTGTGTGTGTGTGTGTGTTGCACTTTTCCACTTGATGCCTCAAATTGACAGCGCTAATGGTCCGCTTATGAAAACCCCGTCTCCCTTAATACAGTTTCCTTTACCAATTCATTTCATTAATGTTACATTCCACAAGCAGCCCCCCGCCCCAAATCTATCCCAACTGCACATAAATCTAGTTCAATTGATTTTCTGCACTTGTTATTATTTTTGACCGCAACTTCATTAACGTTGACTGCGATTTCGTAGCTAATTAATTGATTACGTAATACGCTTCAATGCATCGAACATTGAATTTCTGTTATATAATTTGTTACGCTTGCCAATTACAGCAACAACAAAGAGCTCTACATTAAAAGTCAAACCAGGCCTGGCCACTTGACTCACAGGAGAGCGAATGAGGGAGGCCCCAAAGCAATTTCGCATAGGAAATTTTGCTGTTGCTATTTTTTTTTTTGTTTTTGGTATATCAATGAACAAAAGTTGAAGAACTAATTAGAACGGCAACAAATTGAACCACAGGTAGGTAGGTGGGTAGGTGGGTAGGAGCGTGGGTGTTGGGCTTTTGGCTCACAATGCAATTTGCTGCGGGCAGGTTACCCAACGCGAAACCGAAGAAAATAAATGAGCTTTACCAGAGTAACAGAAGGCAAGGCTTTTGAAAGGATGTTAATATAGTTGCCGGATTGTTGAATGATTTTAATAAAAGTTGGTTATATTTTTGAAGGAATTGCTTAAAAGCGTTGCTAGATGTTTCGAAAATCTCCAAATAAGGTAATTTAGGTGATTCTTTAGATTTAGATTTAGTCAGAAAAACTAACTTCATGTGGTTAAATGGTAAAGTTCCACAAAAAGTGTTGCCAGACTTTTAATGTCACCAAATGACCTATTAATTTAAAAAAACAGTGCTGCCAGATCTTAAAAATTTTTTGTTTTGCTAGATTTCTGTATTATTTTAGATTTTATATGGTTGCCGTACTAACAAACAGACGGAAGAAAAGTTATGGTGTTGCCAGACGGTTGAAATAATATTCATGTTATAGTTTTTATTACCATAACATTCCATTCTCAGACTCAACAACCCTTTATGGAAAATAGTAAGCAAAAAAATTGAATAAAACAGTGTTGCCAGACTTGTGTAAGAGTGTTAATTGATGCAGCATTCTTTTTAAATTTGAATAAGGTTCTGATTCAGTAAAAAACTTTTGATCTAGCCAGAAAAACTATTTTCATGTGGTTAATTGGTAAAGTTCCACAGAATGTGTTGCCAGACTTTTAAAATAACTTTTTAATGTAATCAAATTATTCATTAGACTTATAAATGTTTTTTTTGCTAGATTTCTGTATCATTTTAGATTTCATATTGTTGCCGTACTAACAAACAAACAGTGGAAAAGTTGTGATGTTGCCAGACTGTTGAAATAATATGCATGTAATAGTTTAAATTACCATAACATTCCATTCTCAGACTCAACAACATTTTATGGAAAATAGTAAGCAAAAAAAATTCAGTAAACAGTGTTGCCAGACTTGGGTGAGAATGTAAATTGAAGCAGCATTCTTTATAAATTAAGGTTCTGATTCAGTTAAAAATTTTTTATCTATCCAGAAAAACAAAATTAATAAATAACTTTTTGCTGTTACCAAATTATAATGTAGTAGTAGTAGTAGTAGTGGTTCTTTATTATTAATAAAATAAAATAAGAACATTTTGCAAATTTAGGCATGGCTTAATTGCCGTCAGCCCTAATCGAAAAAACTTATACATAGCATTTATGTTAATCCTAGTGAGCTACAGGAAGACTTACCCTTACGAGTTACACCACCTGCCTTCCCCGCTCGTCACGAGATAGCAGATCTTTCACTCTTAAGGGGGACATCCCAGGCTCTTAAAACTTTAAAAGTGAAAACATTTTACAAATATAAAAACTTGACATAAATAAAATAGAGCTGTTGTACATGAACTTAAGTATATTAAAACTCCTCATTTACTATACTCCTCCTATATACTATAGCACCCTCAATATAATCCGCCAGGTTTGCCCAACCCATGGCTCCATCCAGAGCCGCGACGACCTCCTCTGTCTCCAGCAGTTCCTTCTTAAAAAATTGACATCGGAACTCTTTCAAAATAGGGCATCTTCCGATAAAATGATGCATGTCCTCTATCTCCTTCCAGTTGCAAAGCGAGCACAGTCCACCGTTTACCGTGTTTCTGGGGTTGCTATTTAGCCGCAGCATATCTCCTCTCGCCTTTAGGATCCATGTAATAGTCCTCTGTGTGGAACCGTTATTGCAGAACTCAGCCCCTACCGCATAGTTTAAGTTCTTGAATATGCGAACTTCGCTTGATCTGGCCATGTTCACATGTTCCTTCTTAGTTTCTTCTGTTATGGCTGTGAGTAGAGATACACTACCTAAAATCCATTCCGAGTGCGTTGCATTTCCACTAAGGGTGATGTTATGATCCTCGAGTTTTCTTCTAAGCGTCGCGTACCATCCAATCCCTGTCGGAGCATATACCGAGACAAAATATGCGGCAATCTGGTGCTGTTGTACTCGAAAAGAGTTCTCGCTATATATTTTAGGTGCAGATTTAGGCTATAAATATGTCCGTCTTCTAGGCCTGCATCAATCGCTAATAGGTAGTTTGGCGTATTTTCCGGCAACTTAAGAATTCGCTTTATGAAATACCTCTGCAGTTGGTCTGCTTCTTCGCTTACTTCGCCTCCCAAACTTGAGCCCCATAACAGAGAACGGCTCTACTTATGGCATTGAACACATTCCATTTTGCGCTAAGGTTCAGATTATCGCTTCCTAAGAATTTACCCCATACGGTGTTTATGCTTCCTTTTGCTTCTTTTAACTTCTGTTACCAAATTACCTATTAATTAACAAAACAGTGCTGCCAGACTTTAAAATAAATTTTTTTTGTTAGATTTTTGGATCAGTTTGGATATAATATTGTTGCCGTACTAACAAACAGGCAGTAAAAAAGTTAAGGTGTTGCCACTTGGTTGAAATAATATTGGAGTAATAATTTATATTACCTTAAACAAGTCCAAGCTCCATTATATCACCCCTTTATAGAAAATCGTAAGCAAAAAATTTACAAAAACAGTGTTGCCAGACTTGTGTAAGAGTGTTAATTGAATCAGAATTCTTTATCAATTTGTTTGGATAGGGTTACCGGTTTACCAGAAAGCCTGTGTAGAAAATTAAGATGTTGCCAGACTGTTTGGGTTTTTACTTGAATACGTCTTTGATTTTATATGAAAATCTATTGTGACAAAAAACCGGAACACATATTATATAAAATAATGCCTTACAATTTCACAAAAACAGTGTTGCCAGATTTTTGTAAAAGTGTTTACTCAAGCTTTTATGAAGAATTCTTTAATAATTTGTATTTGGACTGTTGGAGTATTGAATAAAAAAACTTTTGTATAACATTCTTTTGACAGATTGCGAAGTGAATATAAAAAAATTGACAAAATTAAAACTACGTTGCCAGACTTTTGTAAAAGTTTTTAGCTAAGCATTAATGAAGAATTCTTGATTAATTTGCGATGGGCCAGACGGTTAATACAATACTTATGTAAAAATTTGACATTATTTCGCTAGAATTTATATAAAATTCTTAGGTCAGACCCGAGGCTGAACAGTTTAAATAAAGCTCCGACATAAACAGTGTTGCCAGGCATTTTTTGTTGTAAAAGTTTTCAATTCAGCTTTTTATCAGAATTCTTTATCAATTAGTATTTGATACATCTTGTGGACTTACTCTTACCATTCACTTGATATTCTTGTCAACTCCAATGCGAATTAGAAAACCATTAAATAAAATTAAACTTAAAGCGTTGCCACACCACCGCAAACTGGTTGAAACTTGTTCAAATTACTTAAACCATCTGGCAATAGCCAACAAACTCTTGCTCTTTTACCCAACCATCAGGGCTTATGAGGAGCACTTAATCCCCCATTGTTGACCACAGCTTAATAAATATGGCTCACAACAAGGAGAAGGATAAGGATGATGATGACGATGACGATGATGCCGGGGCAAGGCCCATTGAGCCCAACAATTTACAGACCAGTTAACTTATTAGAGTCTCCACACTTGACTCTCGGCTCAAGACTTGGCTGCACCCAGAAGTGGCTCGACAATGTCAAGGAGAGTGTATCCTTTTTGGCTCGCGGTCATAACTGTTAACTGTTAAGCGGCCTGCACAAAACTTTTGCCTTGTAGTTTTAGCCATTTCGTTCGCCCAACCCACCCAGCTCTCCCAATCAGTTTGAAGTTTTTATCTTTGGGGCTTCGAGACTTTAAACTGTGTGGATATATAGTCTATGCCCAAGACAACTTGGATTGTGGCAGAGCCACAGAAAACAAAAAAAACAAAAAAAAAAAAAAAAAAGAAGGAGAAGAGAAAATATCCAGCCAAACCCATTGAGACATCAAGAGTCAGCCCGGCTGACTGTCTATCTGTCTGTTTGGATTTTATTTTGTGCAATTTCAACTGGCATTTTAGTTTTGGGAAAAGTTGCCACTTTTAGGTAGTTTGGCACTTTTTAGCCGCAAAATCGATATGTTAAATTTGGACTTGAAGTCCGAGTAATTAACTTCAGCCTTGGAAAAGAATATGCCAGTTACAGAAAGACATATAAATTATATGGGCCGGGCATAAAACTGGCAACAACAAAACGCCAACAAAGCAAAAACGCAGAAGGACAACGCGTCTTATAATTCAAGTCCCCTTTTGTCACTATGGGCACTGGGATTCCGCGCATGCAGGCCAACAAGTCAGCGACAGTTTTGAAAAAATCCGCAACTTTGTCCATGGTTGCCCCGCGTACCGTATTTCTTGTGGCATGGCTAAGAATTTTCTGCCTCGCGGTGCTGTAAACTACATTCAACTGAAAAGGATGCTGGTGTAGATGGGCGGGTACTGCGGGTAACAGTCAGCGACAAAGACAGAAGCATTGTAGGTAGTTGGCTGTTGTCAAGCTAAAAACAATTGTCACACAGCACGAAATGTCGTGGCTGGGACAATCAGCATCAAATCCGCAGCAAAAGAAGAAACACAACAAAGCACACACACACACACACACAAAGCCAAACAAATAAAACAAAATGGCTACCTCGAGGTCGAAGATGAATGGCTCACCTGTGTAACAAAGAGAAGGGTAGATAGTGAGAGAGACAGGGAGAGAGAGAGGCTTAAATAAAATACCTGATTCGCCACAGCAAATCCCCCAAACAGTTGTAATAATCATTATTTATGTATGTGTGTGTGTGCTTAAGAGTGTAGCATACTTTTTTGGGGTCTACCAATTCATCTAGAATTTAGCTTTGTAGACTAAAAATTGTAAAGAAGAATCGAGAAACCAGCTTACTTATTGTGGGAGAAACTGAACCCTATAAGACAGAGCTGACCAAAATCAGCTTACGGCTGCGTAGACACCAATAAATAAGAAGAAACTATTTCAAGAATTATAAAGAGAAGCCAAACATATGGACAATAGTGAGATTAGGAAAGCCGAATCCGCAAACTCCCTCGAAGGTGGCAAACGCCACTAAGAGTTGCCAAGACTATATAGACTTGGGACCTGACGCAGACCTTGTGGAATACCTCACCCAGCTTTTCAACCTCAGCATGTCCAGCCTGGTCATTCCTGACATCTGGAAAACGGGCAAAATACCCTGTTCCTAAACCGAAAACCAGCTAGTACTACAGGCCCATCACGCTGCTCGCCCCAGCTGAAAAAAATCCTGAAAGCGCTGGTACTTCCAATCCTCCAAGAGCACCTTCCGCTGGCAAACCACCAGAACCAGAGCACCAATACAGCGCTCTGCGATATCACCACCGCCATCGCAGACGGGCTAAATTCTCCTAGCCCCCACAAACGCACTGTGCTGGTTGCACTAGATCTGTCAAAAGCCTTTGACACTGTTAATCACGTCATCCTACTCCAGGATATCGAAGGCAGGGAAGCGCTTTACGCGGCTTGGACCATGCAAATCCAACTACAGAAAGTTGAAACAAGGAGTCCCCCAAGGTAGAGTCCTCTCCCCACTTCTCTTCGGTTATAGATTTTAACAAGGTAGTTGAGAGTTTAAACTCCTACCTCCCAACAGTCTCAGCATACCTGGCTGGTAGAAACCTGTCTTCAAGGTATACTAAACAAGGTAGGACGCACTCCCCCTCGCTCTCTTGACAACTTGTTAAATTTCAGTCAGTAAGCAACTTTGTTGTAAAGCAACCCCCCCCCCCGCATCTTTTTGTGTTTTACTTAATAGCTTAGTAGGCTTTGTATTGAAATATATTACTCTCTCGCTCTCTTTGACACAAATATAAAGAGTTGTGAGAGAGCGAGTGCGACTACCTTGTTTAGTATACCTTGCCTGTCTCTCTCCCCTGGAAAATCCAGCTCAACTATTTTCACTACTTGGACCAAGATAGTGAACACTCAGCTCAATGTCACTGTGGACGGAGGACAAATTCCCACTATCAAATACCCAAAAATTTTGGGAGTGACTTTTGACAACCTCTTCTTCTTTGCGAGGCACGCGGAGTTAGAATGAAAAATACGGCCCTCAAAGCCATAGCTGGAAGCTCCTGGGGAAAGGAGAAGGAGACACTGCTGGTCACATACAAGGCAATAGGGCGCGTGCCCAAAATGCTGCTCTACGCACCATCACTGGATGTCACACCATGGCTCAAGTGGACCACCTGCACGAAGAAACCCACATGCTCGGTGTCCGTGACCACTGTAACATGCTAACAAAACAATTCCTTGCAAATCCTAACCATCTGACCTTCCAAGTCCCACTGCCCCCAAGAACCAGCAGACAGGACTTGAGAATTCATCTACCAGATGTACTCACCCACACCGCAAATGCAACACAGATATCAGAGGCAGAGGCAATAGCTGCGAAAAATGCCATCCATCACAGCACGGTGACTGCAGCCATAAATTGCCTAAAACCAAACGTTGTCCTGGGAGGAAGGCCACCCCCAATCAGCAATGATGAAAAAACCCTGCCAAGAAGTACACGGACAACACTGGCTCAGCTCAGATCAGGATACTCGGCGTCACTAAATAGCTACCTAGCGAGGATAAACCCGGCTGTGACTGACACATGTCCCAAAGCACCTTTTCGATTGTCCAGCCGACCCGACACTCCTGACGCCTCTCCATCTCTGGACTGCCCCTATCCAAGCAGCCAGATTCCTTGGACTAGATCTGGAAGACTTAGATGACAATAAACTCTAACCTATACTCCCTTCCAGACCCCCCCCCCCCTCCCCCCTCTCCCCCCCCCCCCACTATAACCCCACCCCCCCCCCCCCCCCTTGCTTATAACTTGAGAACCGCTCATCCGATCTTTATCATTTCTTCTACGAATCATCTTTCTACAAAACTGTGGGAGATATGACGTTTTTTCAAAATTGGGGGGGGCGGGAGGGGGGCGTGGCAAAAATTGAAAATAAACTTGATCTGCCTGCAAGTATAAGAAGCATTTGTCCCATACATGTCAAACCTCTATCTCTTACCATCTCTGAGATCTGTTTGTTCACTCGGCTGTTGATGCTGATCAAGAATATATATCGGAAATGATTCCTTCTCCCTGTTACATACTTTTGCACAAACTTAATATACTCTATGTACCTTCGGTACAGAGTATAAAAAGCAGAACGATTCGGTCGTAAAAAAAAAACGCATTTGATTTTATCCTGTTTCGTTCTAGAATTTGGTAAGAACGACTCGCTCTTGAAAATTCTTACTTTGAGAATTGACCGTTGAAAATTCAAAAATTGAAATAAAATTATTGATTCAAGAAAAAAAATTTTAATTTAAGATCATTTCGTTCTTGATGTAATATCGAGCTCTTACTTCAAGTACAAATCACTCTTAGCTAAAATAATTAAGTCTAGATCCTGAAATCAAGAAGTTAGAAGTGAATTAAGACATTCCGTACTTAAATCAAGAATTTTCTGGCTTATTGAAGTTTTGAAACTGAGAATACTTGATTTAAGTACAAAAATTCTTGATTTTCTTTCAGCGCGGTGACCAACGAAATAGCCGATAAAAAGATGAATGCGGAGCGCCCCATTGAGGGACACAGATGGTAAACATCTCACGACCGGTATGGACCAAATGAATGGATGGAGATTCCATCCCACGACCGCATCCCCACAGGGTCAGGATTTCAGCGTCCACTAAGCTAGATATCATAACTGCCATCCAATCGCTGCCCGACAACAAAGCAGCTGGTTTTGACGGCATACCTAAAGTGATCTTCAAGTGCCAACCGGCAAAGGCGGCGGATTTACTATACCCGGAAACTGAGGAACTCCCCACGGAATGTTTAGAGAGCATCTTGGTGAAAATTCCCAAATAGGGCGACCTACGCGAATGCGAAAACTGGCGCGGGATCTGTGTGCTGCCCACTATTTCAAAGCTCATAGCAAGAATTATTTTGGATCGTCTGAGAGACGCCATAATGGACACCATTGGCGAAGAGCAAACCGCGTGCAAAAAAGGTTCATCATGCACGGATCATACAGGGTTTGTTCGGAAAGTAATACGACTGATTTTCTTCCACCGTGACTGTACTTCGGATTCGGTAGAGGGCGTTCCTAGCTAACGAACGAGCGGCTGGTCGATTGTCTCCGAGCATCTGGAGAGTCAGGACAGGCATTTTTGCGCGACGTGTTTCTGTGAGTGGTGCAAGCCGGCAAGAGGTAAGCGATTAAATTCTGTGTGAAACTCGGTAAATCTGCAACAGAGACGTTTGCAGGCTTACCCAGATGTTGCTTTAGCAAGAAGTGGTGTGTTTCGGTGGCACCAGACCTATTTGCAGGAGAAGAGAAGGAAGACCTTCGACTTGTTTCCTCGACTGAAAAGGAGACTTTTGACTCCACTTTGGAAAGTTTTTAAAGAATAAGTGGCTCAACACATTTTTTTAATCACCTCTTATTCTTGACGTAGTTGGTAACTGTTTCTTTCTTCGGTCTCGTCATGAATATTATCCATTTTCGAAGATTTGTAATATTATATTCATACCCTTAGCACCACAGCACGAAATTCGCCGGCGACGCTTGTATTATTAGTGGTGGAATAGTTTTTATATCGAGTGAATCAATTGACAAATCGATGTATCAATGATTTTTTCAGCTCTATTGTACGGTACGAAGAAGAGATGCTGAGCAAACTTAGACTGTACGCCAAACATACAAGGCGTATGTAGCTAGAGAACACCAAAGAACAATGCTAGAATGGCTCCGCATATAGAATAGTGACCTTAGTGACACTCGCCGAAAGTCCTCTTCGCCCCTGTTTTGGTCTCTAGCTAAGGCGCTGCTTGATTTTGCGGCCTTCTCTCCAACGTACGCCAGATTTTCTCAGAAAAGTAGATTTGTGTACAGTGCCTGCTGTGCCTTTAATTAGAACTTTAGAATTCTGCCACTGAAGTATGATCTAAGTATTTCCTGCAGGTAATGCGGTGGTAATCCTGCTTAGAAAAAAGATAAATGGCGTCAGAGCCCAATAAAGACTTTTAAGAATCTTGCTTTGTAAATTTTCAAGACGAAGAATCAAAGTTTATTCTTCTATACATATTCAGGAATCAATATTATTTATACTTATAAATCTGTAGGGCCGACTGACTGACATATTATTAACCCACATCTTATTGTATCTTAGATTTGGCATAGACCTTCGTGTTGTTATGCAGGCGCGCACTAAGAAAGAAAATTTGGAAAATTTAACCGCGAAATAGGTAAAAACGCAAAAAAAAGATTGTATGGGGCACAAAACGGCTGTAGCGCACAGAAAAGGGTGTGGACTAGGCTGTTTTGCTAAGAGTGCGAAAGAGAGTGAGCATTAGAGGGCTCTCTCAGACAGTTAGTGTTAGAATGTGTGTGTAGAGCGGTGGAAGATGGAAAGGAGGATGGTGAAAGAGTGATGAGCGGGTAGGGGAAAAAACAGGAAAGCCAAATTTGATTTAAATTATAATTGAAGAGTGCTGATGCTGCTCTAAAATGCACATTCTTCATATAATATCGCTAGACCTGAAATTCACCATGTGTAACATATAATTCCGGAATTTTCGAGCGCCTAGAAAATTTCGTTGGGTTCTTTAGGACGGGATGGACGGGAAACAACTTGATTTCTTAAAATCTTGGACGCGGTTTATAATATAAATAAATATCAGATACTCGAGTGTCAAGTTAAGAGCAAAGGAAAGTTCGCAGCATTAGCAAACTTTAGCAGTTTCAGAGTCTATTAAAGTTAAAATCAAATTCCATTTGTTTGATTGTGGTCTACACCGTTTTGCCTTTTGTGTTTGATTTGTTTATTTATGAACAATACAACTTTTTGCAATTGTTAAATTTATTTTTTTTTTTTTACATATTTATTGTGCTAATTAAATTAATTTCCATATGATGAACAAACGACAAGTTTTAATTATTTGTTGAATTTCGCATTTTCCGAAATTAAAATTTGATTATCAATTTTGTGTCAAATTTAATTGCATTTCTGTTTGCTCTGTGTCGTTGCTATAGTTGTTGTTGTTGGCATTCCTTCCTGTACATATATCAACGATTTTTATTATGCCTGACTTCGAATGCAATTAAGCGCACAACCCGTACGAAACATATATAAAAACAAACAACAAATTGGAATTATTGTTTTCGTTTGTGCAAATCATTTTTCTTTCGTTGTGTTTTTTTTTGCGAATTTTTGTGGCGAAAATCAGCTTAATTTCCTTTGCTTGTGTCCTGAAACAGGAGTATTATCAACGCTTAATAGATTTTCAAGCACGTGCAATGAAAATTTGTTTACCAGTGCAACGCTCCCTCACTTTTTGTGTGCATTTCACTCTGATCCCAAATGGCCCCAAAGCCAAGTGAAGCGTATAAACAATTTATAGCCGCACCCACAACAACAAAAAACACACACACACACACACGACATTGGCCGTGCTCGTAAAAATGCAAAATGAAGCAGCAGCAGCAGCAACAACAAATTGAGCAGGGAAGAGGGAGGCTAAGGACGAGGGGCAGTTGGCTTCATCATAAACCACTTATTTGCGCTCCAAATGCAACAACAATTTGATAAATGTATACACAAGTCTACTGTGTGTGTGTGTGGGAGGGTGAGGTCCTGTTACACACACACAAAAACTATATGTGGTGCATTTAGTTTAAAGCTGCAGGCGTTTGCCAATTAGTGAAAGTCTCGAAAATAATATTAAATTCTTGCTCTTCCAACGCATTATTCGGTGCAAAAAGCAGTAAACTTGCGGATGTGTGTGTGTGTTCCTACACCTTCTATCTACCCGTCTTCATTTCAATCTAACTTTTTATAATAATAGTGCAAATTTTACTAATTTCCTTAAGCCGATTAACCGACACCTCCTATTTACCCGTCTTTAATCTTCATGATTTTCGGATTCTCGCTTTACCCGTCTACTTTATAGTCCAACTCATACAAAAATTTAGAAAATTTCTCGACTTTTTTGAACCGTTTGATCTAACCATTTACACGTCTTCAATTGCCATCCATCAAATCTTAATGATTCCCAAAACTTATAAAATTTTGCGAATTTCGCGGTTTTTTGACCATTATTTACATAGGTCATCAACTATCGAGTCCGTTTAGATATTTGTGAGTGATTGAGTAACAAACTTTCACATTTATAATATTAGTAATATGGTGGCCGATCTGTTAGGTCCTTAGGCTGGCTTAGTATATACTCCATCAGCAGTTTACAGAAGTCACACGATAGAGTATCACCCTGCCTTAAAGCTCTTTTGGTATCAAAAGGCTCGAAAAGGCGTTCTTTCCTATTTTGACGGATTTTTGCGTGCTTTTCAACGTCATCTTGCAAAGCCAAACGTACTTTGCTGGCTTCAAAGAGTCTTGACCTTATCGGTGTGTCGAAAGTGTGTCACCATGAAACCATGCCGATGTTAAGGACACTTGGTTCAGTCGGGAGGAACCCCCCTGCTTAAATAGGGAATAATATGGTATCGCCATCTATCTCTATTTACAATGGCTCCATACGGGTTTGTCGATACAATATTTTCCCTCTTTCTTCGTACATCTTCTACTATCCACTGCGTTCTACTTTCAGTTTCGTTATCGTCCATTTTCTATATAATGAAAGAACGACCTTCATTCAATTTCTTAGAAATACCTTAACACTAAACTATCGATACATTAATACATCCCAACGGTAATTTCAAAAAATTCCATAGAATACAATTTTGAAAAGCTGATGATTTTGAGAAAACTGATCATGATTGATGACATTAAACAGTTTTAAGAAAAATTTTGTACTAATTGTATTTCTGCTGCTTTCCTCATTAAGTTTAACTTGAACAGAAATGGTTAACAGAAGTTGTTTTCTATTCCCAGCTTAACATTAGCCTGACATTGTAATGAGGGTCTAAGTAAGGTATGCAATATTTTATTTCACACTACAAAAGTTTTAAAAGGCCAGACTCGTTTTCGCGGGAAATTTCCTAAAAGTCTTCCAAAATGAAGGGTCAGTTTCTTTGAACCGGAAGTGTACCGGTTTAGGTTTTGTTGTACAAAACGGAACTGTCTCATGCTTAAACCAATAGAGATAAGTATCAGTGGGTTTGTCCGTGCTGTCTACCCACCCACGGTCTTATGTTCGCAGTTAATCTTCTTGTCCAGCTGCTAATGGTAGTAGTACTCCACCTCGCCTGCAATTGAGACATCGTACTCTCTCGAAGATGCCCAGCTGCCTCACCGCTTTCCATTGCTAACAGGTCAAGCGGAACCATTCCTTCCGCGTCCTCCTCAGGTAACTCGGAGAGCACATCTGCACCGAGGGAATGCAGTCGAGTGGCCCGACTCCTAAATACCCAATACAATTACATACAAACCCAAAAAAAACCGCCACACTTTCTCTAAATTGGCAAGTTGTAGGCCTCAGAAGAGGCCTTGAGCACATATAGCAAAGCAGGCAGCGGAATCCATCAACTATCTGATCTTTTAAGCCCGGATTCCGTAACTCCGTATGGCAAGTATCGCAGCTATACACCCATAGTGACCATCTAGCAGTCATAACGCAGTTTGCTTCCTTTGTACTCAGGACATATGTAGCACCTTCCTGGTCGTGTTTTCAACCAAAGCAACCCGCTTAACATAAGCACACTTAGCACATGTACCGAGAATTGGGTAATGCAAACCACAGAGCTAATAAACTGTCCGAGGCGGTTAAGATGGCATGTGATGCATCAATGTCCAAGACACGCAGGGGAACAAACAGACACAAATCGGTCCCATGGTGGAACGAAAATATCGCTAAAGCCCTGATCTGATTGGGGTAACGCAAAGACTAATGCCAGAGGTCGAGACAGAACTCGACCTACAACCCCCCCAAAAATATTTTTGCTAAAAGGAAGATCTTAAAATTTGGAAAGTGGCAAGAGTACGCCATTGCAGACCTTAGGACCGAAGAATCCAATACCTTATTCAGCTAATTGCGAGCTACTTTAAGGACAGAATCCTGCTGTATAGTTCCGAAGCAGGACAGCATCAATACACTGTCTCTGGAGGAGTACCCCAAGGCTCTGTGCTAGGTCCTACACTCTGGAACGTCATGTACGATGGAGTTCTGAGGCTAGACCTTCCGATGGATGCACTCTGGTAGGCTTCGCAGACGACATAGCCCTTGTGACTGTGGCAAAACAATTGGGTGAAGTCACAGAAAGATGCAGCCTCGCGATTGACAAGATTATGGAGTGGCTAACCGCGAATGGGCTCACTCTAGCCGAACACAAAACAGAGGCCGTCCTAGTAAGTAGAAAAAAGGTGGAAATGGCAACGGTACGGGTTGGCTCCATCACAATCGAGTCACAGCCAGCCATCAAATATTTAGGAGTCCTGCTCGACCATAGGATGACGTTCAAACAACACCTTGAGCACGTGAGCGCAAAAGCTGCAAAGGCGACAACGGCTGTAACAAGGATGATGGCAAACACACGAGGGCCAAAACAGCGTAGCAGGCAGCTCATAGCGAGCGTGGTCACCTCCATTATCCTCTATGGGGCGACGATTTGGGCACCCGCTATGAACATAGCGTCCTATAGCCGCCAATGCAAGTCGGTATACAGACTCTGCGCGCTCAGGATCACCTGCTGTTTCTGCACCGTATCAGAGGAGGCTGCCCTAGTTGTTGCTGGAACAGTCCCCATAGACCTGCTAGCAGCAGAAAGACGAAGCGGACGCACAGGAAGCAGGACACAGCGTGACTCAACAGTTTCGCAATGGCAGAGCAGATGGGATCGCGGTATAAGCGGTAGGTGGACTCACCGGCTGATACCGAACCTGGATCCCTGGCTGAAGAGAAGACACGGCCAGGTAGATTTTACCTGTCCCAAATGCTGACGGGACACGGATGCTTCAAGGCGTACCTGTACCGCTTTAAGCAAAGGGGGGACCTTAACGTCATCTATTGTGGTGGATTTTGAGGTGGTGGATGATGTTTATTTTTTTGTTTTGTTTGTGTGTATAAACTGCCATCCACCCGCCCCCTGATTTTTTTTTTTGTTTTTCCGTGTGTGGGGTATTTTTTTTTTTTTTTTTTTTTTTTTTCTATATTGTTAATAGTTTTACTCTTATTTTATTTTTTTTTAATTTTATTATTATTTAGAATACTCCCCCCCCTTTTCAATTTTATTTTTTTTTTTTTTTTAATTTTTTGTTTTTTTTTTTGGTTTTTTTGCGCTTTTTAGTATAAATAGATTTAAGTCCCAAGATAATATATATTAAGCCACGAGATTGTAGCATTAAAATTGTGACTCTGACAGTTTTTTGTGGAAGGGCGGGAAATTTTGCAAATCTGAAACAAACTTGATCTGGGTACGGCATACAACTATGTCATATAGTCTCTGAGATCAATGCGTTTATACCAACAGACGCACGGACATGGCTAAATCGACTCGGCTGTTGATGCTGATCAAGAATATATATACTTTATAGGGTCGTAAATGATTCCTTCTCCATGTTACAACTTCATGATCCCCTTTTACCCATTTTCAATGGGTACAGGGTATTAAAAACCGAGAACATTGCACTCAAGTTGAACACGAACATTACCAAAAACAGTGCATGAACGGGTTTTTTCTTTGGGAGTGCAATGTTCTCACTTTAAGAACGCAAACACTCAAATTGAGTTGATATTGTTCCATTTTTTATATGTTATATTAATCCAATTTCAAGAACATTTTCAATTGGGAAACAAATTTAATAGATTTTGGACCAGGCGTGAGCGGATTGCACACATTTAGCTGGGAATAGGGAACGTGTGGACATACCTCTTGGGATTGGAAGCGAAAGGAGGCAAGGCTCCTTGATATATATCGATATGATCAACGACCAGACTTACTTCACCCGACTCGTTTGATTTAAGTTGTTCAGAAAAACACAGAAATATTTTTTTCGGGCTTGACTGGGA
This sequence comes from Lordiphosa stackelbergi, assembly GCA_018904235.1. NCBI lineage: Eukaryota > Metazoa > Arthropoda > Insecta > Diptera > Drosophilidae > Lordiphosa > Lordiphosa stackelbergi. Next base: position 29,054 of record JAEIFU010002474.1, read on the forward strand.
TTTGAAACCGGTATCTTATGCACTTAACGTATGGAATGACGCGCCAACACATTCTGCCGTTGCAGACTTTTGCAGATTCACATCTAGAGGGCTACTTATATTTGGTTGAGCTGACAAGAGAGGGCTCAAATATCTCTCTCTGCCGTAAACTGGTTTTGGTGTTGTATAAAGCAAATATTATCCGATTGAGAGCAACTTTACTCATTCCAAGAACATTTGGAACACTTTTTGTCAAGAATTTGGACAACATCTTAAGTAGAAGGTAACTTATTTTCAAAACGGGATTTTTTTTATCTGTGTGCTGTACGCCCTGTTGCATCCTTGGCTGTATAATGGCACGGTCAACGGTGCGAATCGGTCCTGACTACGTTGCGGATCAGCCATCTACTATGCTGTCGAGGTCCACCAATATTCGCCATAATTCCAGATAAGACATTCGTTGCTTTAATGGCTTTAAAAGTTGCCTATGGTTCAGCATAACCCTCAGCACTCTATCTTTAACTAGCTAATACAACCCCTTAAGCTCTAGCCAGTCGTCACCTTTCTATCCTGTACACTCTTTCGGACCAACATTGGTCCCTGTGACTCCACCTATCAGATGTGTCGTAAATTAGAGTACGATTCTCAAAGTAACTGGCTCCCAGTTTCACCAGATACACCTGGATATGTGAGTGCTTAGAGGATATTTTCCCACCAAACTAAGTTAAAGGCGCTCTTCACGGTTAAAACGGTTATTGTTCGGCTATGTTAGAGTACTTGGACTTCAACTCCTTCTACTTAATTGTTGTTATTTGACAAAAGATTTTCCGCACTTTCTCATTTTCTAACCAAAAAACAAAATCCATCCATAAATGATGTTAAATTTGAAGAAATTTCTGTACAAAATTGCCTACTAAATACAAATCGCTTGGCACAAACGCAACAACATGCACTTGGGTTGACGGTGGCGGCATTTTACATCCTCTACAAAACATTACCGCAGTGACCTAAATTTTGTATGACCGACGAGTACACAACACTGCAGCAACAGTAACAGCAGCAACAGCAGCAACAACAGCAGCAGTGTTGCATTTTTAATGGCAGTTGTGTCTGGTTCTGTTGCTGGGTTTGGGCATAGTTGTCTAGGCAGCATAAAACTGACAGCAACAGCAACAAATTAAAACAAAAAAAAAAACAACATTTTTATTTATTTATGCGCCTGTCAGCAACAGAAGCAGCAACAGCAAAAATAGTTTAATTTCCAGCCAGCTGGAAAATTTATCAGTCGAAAATAAACTTCAAGGTGGAGGAAAAACTTTGCTAAGTAAATTAAATCAACGTTTCATATTTCACTTAAAACTCTGTTAAACTTGTTTTTTTCTCAATTCAAACTTTAAGATTAAGGACAATGCAAAAGTACACACAAAAAGCGCCAGAGGGAGCTGTTAAGTGCAAAAGCTTTTATGGCAAAAGTTGTATGGCCACAAAGCTTGAAGCTATACAAAGGGGAAAACAGTTTTTATGGCAGAAATGTTGTAAAAGCTTTACTAAAACTGGCGCCAAAAGAAAAGCTTGCAATCAAAGCTGCCTGTAGGCAAATAATTTGCACAAATATTGATGACAAATTTTCACAGTCAAATAATTTGAGCAAATATTTGAAAATATTTGCCCGTAGTGGGAACACCAAATAGTTTGCGCGCAAACATTTGCCTATGTTTGTAAACCAAAATTTGCCTAATGGGAGCGCGTGGGAACACCCTTGGCAAATTTTGTTTGCGGGTTTGCGAGTTTGCTCTTGCAAGCAAATTGGACAAAAATGCTCGAACAGAAGGTCACTTCATAGTCAACTGGAGTCTAAAGGATGCAATCTGTAAAATCTACAGAGCTATAAAGGACGACTGGGATAAAGATTACGCCGACTTCGTTGCAAGTAAACCAAGAGGATTCTGTGATTTATTTCCATTAATGGTATTGTGTGGAATTCCAAAAACATCTGCAATAACCGATAGCTATCTCTCTATCAGTGTGACCATTAATCGACATGTTGCCAAAATTGCATTGCGCATAATGTCCTTACGCTGAATCATTGGACCAACAAGATACAACTAAAAAATACTAATGTTAAATTATATATAATTTACCAACTGATCAAAATCTGGAGCCTTCAATCGCAACTCATTTAAGAGCTTTACGCAGCAACCTTCGCTTGCGCGGCGTCAAAGCCATGGCCTAACCCACAACAAATACGCAGCTCCGCATAAAATCATTAGGCAGTTATTTTTGTTGCTATCCTGCCTTACTTTTCTGTTCTGTTATTTCAAACAAATCAGCCTGCTTGAATTATAAATTTTGTAGATTGGGCAAAGAAATGTATAATATGCCGCCACGATTCAGTTGTTTCATCAAATGCATACAAACCGAGCATTATTCGCAGTCATCATCACCACATGTTTTCTTTCTATGCCAATTCAGTTATGGAACAAATACGAAAGACGCCATATGTGCGAGATATCGCCTCAACGCGCATTCAAAGCCAGAATAATCCCGACATCCAAATAACGATGAAATCTGCAATGAAGGATTGATTCTGATTGAGGATCAATGTGACTATTGCAAACAAGCTACTGATTGATAGGAATGATTGCATAGATCGAACGATGCACGATGCGTCGCCAGGTCAATCAGACTTACCAGTATTAGTGACAGAAGTTTGAGTTAAAGTTGAAATAATAACCGGTGCGGATGAACAACGCAGCGTAATTATACGAAACGTTGGTGCGGCGTGGAACCACCACGTCACTGATGATTATTCCTGGATGCACACCAGGCGGGAAAACATTTGTCGTTCATGGTTTTGGCCTCAGCTGATCAGATCTCTTTAACCACTGGCGTTAAAGGTGTCAGTTCGCGGCGGCTCCTCGGAACGGCGATCTTCAGCGTTTCGCGCTGGAAGTTGCCCATCGATTCGAACGACCCCGATGGATAACCATTCTCCCTATCTGAATTTGTGCGCGATCGTGTTGTGTGTTCGTTAACCACGATGATTTATTGTTTGAGGATGGAACGTTTCATGCTTCAAATCTTGAAAGCGTTAACTCCACGCTGAAGGTCATGGCGAGAATAACAAACCATGTCTTTGGCAGCTTGTTGATGACATTGGCGAACGTTACGGCGTTGACCGCGATAATGATTCCCCATGGGACCTGATCGATTGATCGCCTGAAGGCATCACCATTGTGAATAACGCATTAAAAACGTTAATATTAGCCGCTAATATGAGTTAAACCAAACTGGTCAGTGCCTTTGATTTTCACAGTTATTGATCAACGAAATGGTCTGATTAATTGACATCGGTTAATTATAACACCAGCGACTTTTGCCAATTTTGCTGACATCGTTAGTTTCTGTATTAATCAACCGATGGTTATCTGGCGAAGTTCTTAAGATGTGCTTGGTTCGATCAACTGTGAAGTTCTTGCTGCCAAAAGAATAATGATAATCAATGCTGCATTTCACCGTCAATTCAAAATTGCCTGGCGATTGAACGGCTTCGTCCGTTGATTACCATTAACAATCTGAGATGATGTAGTGATTATCTGTGAGTTTTGAACTCTCTGATTTTTTAGTTTCCCCCCACATAACACAACTCAAGTTGTTGTTATTCGCCATTATGATGATCATAATGACTTTGTTTTGACATTTGGTGTTTTGGCAAGAGCCTTCTTAATTGATCAGAACATTATGTCTCTTGAAAGTATGGTGGAAAAGATATCATATTATGGGATACCAAAATGGTTCTGTTTAATCTTAGTTGTTTTAACGTTCGCATTCCAGTTCTTGGTTCATAATGATATGGAATAATAGTCACCAAGATGCAATCAACTAATGTTGGATCGTTTGAAAGTGTTGTTTTATGGGCGAGTCTACGTTCCGCGTCTTCTGAAGTTGGAAACCATCCCTTTGTTTGTGTTAACGTCTGATAAAACAAAAAATGGTTTATAAAACTCTAAATGAAACTGGATATTGCGGTTGCATTATAACAATAGTTCAATATTGCCTTTTGGTTGTTAAAATCCGAAGTAACTGTTTATAAGGAGTTCAGCCAGTTTTAACCTTCATTGTGGTGATCAGATGGGACCATTGTAGTATAATGAGAAATGGAAATCATCTTTCACTAAATCTAATAGCAACAAATTTTTTCAGTATTATTCGATATTATTTAAACAATGTTATAAGCCGTCTAGTGGCATGGGTTCTTGGGTTCTAGTGTATGGCTTTTATATTGGCTTTAACATTGACCTAACTCATTGTGTTTGAAGGGAAGATGTTTGTGCAAATTTGCACCTGTTAATATTTATCTGACTGAGACTTACCACCAAATTTTCGTTTTTGATCAGCTAACTTCCTTTTATTAGTGTTCAAGATATAAGCAGATAATACAAGCTTTACCTCCACTCCAGTTTAACAAATTAAAACATATTGCCACCATCAATGTAAAACTCAGCTCTCTAAAAATTTGTGGTCTCTTGTTATATAAGAACATGTTGGTTATAATATAGAACACTTATTAGACATGGACCGGACTATTATCTAATATTGTCATTCTGCTTAAAATTCAGAAAAAATATTTTACATTTTACTTTCTTATATATTAAGATAGGTAAAAGATCAGTAGTTGTGAGATCTTTTATAATGGGAAAAGCTATTTCAAACCTATGGAAGTATGTCATTCTTCTGATCAGACATCAGCGACCAGGATCGGACGTTAAAGCCGTAATAAATGTGTCACGTTATTAATCTGTCCGTCCCATTATTGACTTATATCTGTATGACGCGTCAAATCTCAAGTAAAGTGAAAATGAAAGTTTGACCTACCAGTTCAAATATTCTTTATCTGCCTTTCCCCGTATGATCAGTGTTTCCAAGTTTGACCGCGCCTCCTTTCACCGTTTGAAAAACGTTACTATCTCCCACAGTTTTGAAGATAGACGGTCGTACTTTGAGAGATAGTTAGTAATTAGCAAAATAAATCGATTTACCCCAGAAAATGATAAAAAATCGGATAGAACGGTTCAGAAGTTATGAGCAAGTGCGAATAAATTTATACCCCACCATTCTAAAATGTTGCATACTTTTCGGATACTTTTCCTAAGGAAAGCAGGAGCACTGTTAAGCATGTTTTTCACTAGTGCTGGGTTTATCGAAGTCGGTTAAAGCCGACTTTAACTTACCTTTCTCGTTGTCAATTGTACAGGGTATATTGAAGTCGGGCTACTCGACACAACGGTCTTACTTGTTATTACCAATTCTTAAGCACAAAAATATTATTGAAATTTTCAAATAATTTGTTCGGGTGTACATCGATTTCCACTCTTATATAAATTGTTCACCAGCCCGCGTAAAGAGTAATTGTGTAAATTTACGCGACGCAATATTGAGCACCCCTAAGGTTTACTCTAGTGTCTTTTTTTGTGTGTCAAAGTATAATACATATTTTTAAAGCATTGATTGTAGTTGTACAAATCCAAGCTAAATAGAAGCATGAAGAAAATTAATACTGAAAAACTTAGGATAAGGATGCTGTCGGTGAAGTCGTAGACGCGACCTTATGGAGGATCTTACTGCAATCGCATGCTGGCGGCGAAGAACCAAGTTCTGTGTGCCCAAATAAGTCAACTACAGCGAACAAATTTGCTACCATTTTTTCAATGACTACTATGCTTTTTGTCGAGGTGCATTTCAACTGGCACGGAACTTAAGTTACAGGTAACTGTTTTTCAGTTTGGGGTACTTTAGAAGCTGCGTAATGAAGGAAAATGCTATGTTTTTCATTAGGATACGACGGCCCCGGAAAAAATACAGACAGAGTGTAAGGAGCTATTTTGAGGAAGATGTCCAAATATATTTACTAGCCAGATGCACTTAAACCGACAAAAAAAATTAATTATTGTATGTGTGACCGCATATTTTTAAGAGAAAAATCTCGAAATGGCGTGATATTAAGAATTTTTGTCGATACTTTGAATAGTTTTACAACACTTAAACTGTTTATATCTTTACACTTTTACGCTGATTCTTTAAACGCCTTTAGAGCAGCAAAAAGTGCGTAATTTTTTTCTTATGTGATTTTTGTTGTGGCGTAAACTTCTGGGTTTACGCTTTTCGCTTTACGCTTTTACGCGGGCTGGTGAACACCCAAATAGTTTTTGCTGGTTGTTTCCATTAGATGTCCTTAACAATGTAATTTTTTTGCAGTGTCATCGGGAATCATCTTCATAGTGAATACCAATAAAATATGTGAATAGTCTTACAAATATATTTTATAACTAGCAAATAACCCGACGCGCTTCGCTGCGCCTTCAACAGTATAGCCGTAGAACCCAGAAATCGAATTTTGCTGATGGGTTCTCCCCACAACTCCCACCCCCATCCCTCCCACATCCCACCCACTCTACACCCCAGCCCAACCCACCCACATACCACCCACTTACCACCCACATCCTCCCACTTCCCGCCACATTCCACCCCTTTACAACCACTTTCCATCCATTTTCCACCCACTTTCAAAACAACCAACCACTCACATCCCACCCATCCCATTCACTTCCCAGTGGGCATCTCAGTGTATTTCCAATATCAGAAAATGCAAACACAACTGAATTCTCATTTTGACCTTACAAACCGAGTTTCAAGTCAATCGGATAAAAAATAGTTATATCGCATATTGAATTTTCCGGCCATTTTCACGCCTGGAGGCGGATTCCCTTTGACATTAAAAAATCACATTTTTTTTATTTCGTATTCTGTCCTTACAAACCGAGTTTGAAGCCAACGGATGAAGAAGAGTTTTTTCATGCAGATTTTGTTTCCGCGCAATCGGCTAAACATATTTTTTCATGAAAATCACATTTCAAACTCTTTCGTTATTCTATCTTTTAAAACCGGGCCAATCGGATGAAAAATAGTTTTTTTCATGCAGAATTTTCCGGCCATTTTCCTCGTAGGCGGATTTTCCAAAATAGGGAAAACACGTGTCGAATTATTTCGCGTACTATGCTTACAAACCAAATTTCAAGTCAATCTGATGAAAAATAACATTTTTCCCATACAAACTATTCCGACGCTTTTCCGACTTTTCCGGGTGAAATTTTCCAAATTTTCTTTCTTAGTGCGCGCCTGCATAACTTAACATAGGTCTATGCCAAATCTCAATCCTGTGGGATAAGCCATTTAGGCTGTGGGTTGATAATGTGTCACTCCCAGCGGCGCAAAAGCACATTACGTAATCGAGCACCTCTTAAACACTTCGAAGGCTGTGTGTCACACAGCATCGATTACAACCCAGTATACTTTTACATTAGCATGGCCGCTTTGTGGACTGCTAGCTTTCGAATCCCCATTACTTTGTAATCGACAAGTGGGCGATAGCCGAACGCTTTTCGAAGCTCCATTACAACTGCACCTAACAATCTAAGAAATGTAATGGACGGTGTGGATGGGCCGCCCACTAAACGATACACATAGTATGCGCTGTTGTAATGCAGGTACTTTACGACGTAATGTACTTTGAACTAAAAGGTATATAGAGTGGTAATGCTATTGAAGTACAGCTCCATGTGCGGTATGTTAAGTTAAATTATTTATTAAAGGTATATTTACACAATTTATTAGCCATTCAAATATACAAAAAAATAAAGCTATTTAAAATTAGTTTTTTTTTCGCTGATGCGGAGATGCACGCACATGCCACACGTCAGAAATCAACTACACATACGCACACATATTTGAAAAAAAACAAAAAAAAATATACGAAGTTCGAAGACTTGAGAAACTCCGTATGACAACTCGGTATACAAAGTGTAGCGCTAGTGTTTTATACTTGTGGGCTGTTGTAATGCATGCTGTGGGCTCGCCTCATTTAGCTGTGCGTCACGTTGGTATGTCAGTCGAAAAAAAAATTGAAAGGGGGAAAAGGAAAAAAAGAAAAAAAAATGGTGTCATCACTAAGCAATTTGCACTCTACCCATTAATGTCTATCTCTCTCTTTCTTCGGCGTTTTCTGTTCAATTGAAATACAGAAAATTGTCATTCATCTCTTATTTATTCGACTAAAACAATTCAACACAATACAATTTAATATGGAAGTGGATAAGGAAGATATCGAGGTGCCCTCCACCAGCAGCCAGGGCAAAAAGAAACATTTCGAGATCAAGAAGGTAAGTGTCAGCAGCTAGGCAATTTTTTTTTTTTTTTTTTTTTGGCACAGTCATTCCAAAGACATTAGAATATGAAGATGAGTAACGCCATACGATTTTTTTGCACACGATTTTTTGCCCCTGGCTTTTCATCTGGCTTTTCGCTTTCTTGAAGCCAGAGAGAGAGAGCCAGCCGCGTTTTTGTACGCATACAGCGACAGCCGACGACTGTAAGTGTGCACACGTATTCTCAAGCATTACTCACACAAGCAAGTGCATTCTATTGTTAGATTTTTACGAGCGGAGAGAGCGCGATTTTCGGCGCCACCAAAAAAAACAGCTGCATATTGCAAAACCATTGTATGGGCGTTTGGCATCTTAGAGATTATATTGGTCTTTGGTCATTCCCCTTCCTAGCTAACTAACTGTTTTCTTTTTCTGGTATTTTGTTAGTGGAATGCGGTGGCGCTTTGGGCCTGGGGTAAGTTTACCATATTTATACTTAATCTGTGGCTTAGCCACTAATTGTGTCTCCTCTATATGATACAGATGTTGTGGCGGATAATTGCGCCATTTGCCGCAATCACATAATGGAATTATGTATTGAATGCCAGGCCGAACAGACATCGGCCACCACCGAGGAGTGTACCGTGGCCTGGGGCGTTTGTAATCATGCCTACCATTTCCATTGCATTTCCCGTTGGCTGAAGTCGCGCCCGGTGTGCCCGCTGGACAATCGTGAATGGGATTACCAAAAATATGGACACTAAAGAAAACGTGTTGTTGGTGCGGAAACGACAATACACAAGGATACACAGAACACACAGACACACACAAAATACACGGAAGATAGATCTAATATACTTTTGATTTTGTAACCAATAAAAAAGGAAGAAGATTTGGTAGGTGATTTCCCCCACACACACACACACACCCAACTCATATTGTAACCCTTGTTTAGTGGGAATTACACATCAAATCTCTGTCCTTTCTCAGAATTGTGAACGAAGCTAGAATTTTGGATTTTGAAAAGGGAATCATAAATTTGTGTCCTTCTGACGCTTAGAGTCGACCCCAAAGCGATGTTTCACTCAAATTCTATTTACCGGCCTTGAGTAAACAATCGAGCCCAGCTCCAGCATCTAACCAAAGTAAACAAAAGACTCTTGAATCCAGAAGTCGCTAAGGAGCAACTTTTTCCGCTTTGAGTTTTGAAACCATTAAGGACTATGTTCCAAGGCTAACCCAAAAACCTTATCCGTTCCTCTTTTGCGACCATTTGATGAATTAAAGAAAGACTATATAGTCTTGAGCGGCGTCCTAGGGAGAAGTGATTTCAGCTGATCATACAGTATCGACGGAATGCTGTAATTGGAGGAGGAGTAAATAGCATTACCAGAAACAGAACTTCTTCTTCCAGCCGGGTAAGCTACCTTTTCAACCTTTCAAGTTGCTGAAAACTCTCAACAGCAGCACAAATCTTCGAGATGGTAAGAGATTAAAGATTCGACAAGTATGAGACATAAACTTTTCACAATTGCAGGTAGATCCCATGCTAGGCGACTTTAGCGACGCCCTGAAACGAGTGATAAAGCCGAATAACCGCTAATTCCGAACAGCCGTTCTTTCGAAATTGCTGAACCAATCAATAATACTTGTACATTTGGGAGTTTTAATCGATTCGCAAAGGTAAGTTTAGTTAAGTTCGCTGATGGACCCTCTACCAGAAAGACTACTTATTGACAGTTTTCTGTATTTCCCTGACTTCAAGCGTCTTAAGGATCAGCACAGTTATTGGCTTCAGACTATCTGAACAGGCCTGTAAATGTTATTTTAATAGTCACATCGACAAACCCAGGCTATTATTTGAAATTTAATTCTCTTTCCTTACTTTTTGACAAGGCAAATGAGATACTGAAATTTCAAAATACCGATTTAAGGTAAAAGGTGCACAAAATATGTATCTGGGTGGGTTGGAAGATCATAAACGAAGTAAGTTTATATGCTGTTATATTCCAGCATGAAGTGTATAGCATCCAGCCAAAACCATCACTTGTGGCACATGTGGATATTTTGCATTCGTGGGCTCGTATAAAACAAATGCTAACCCAGCGAGTCGGTGAGCCCAGCAGAAGCACTCCGCAAGGTATTCTCTCCGCTGCTGTGGGTTGTAACAGTTAATAACTGCGGCTAATGGAAGGCGGAGAGGACACAGAAGTGGTGGCGTACCAGGATAATCCTGCCTAACATCTTCAAATACGGAATGTTTCCTCAAACGCTGTGTGACCTCATGCAGACCACTTTTGAGCAACACTTGCTCAGTGGACAAAATCTGTGGCAGGCTGAACCCAGTTAAAACGGAGTTAGTTTTTTCACCAGGAATCAACGAATTCAGCCTGCGTATTTAGTGACAATGTCAAATACTTGATGTCATTCTGGATAAGAACTACTCTGGAATGACAACACATAAATGGACACATTAAAAATGCAACCATTGCTCTTTTCTCTTGCAAAGGCCATTGGCGTGAATCATTTCCCCATCCATTGTAAGTAGCTTTACACAGCCGTAATAAACCCCATTCTGCTCTTGGAGCTCTAGTATGGTGGCCAGCACTCGAAACAATCAGCCGGAACAATCTGTACAAAGTACAGAAAGAGCAGAGGTGTATAAACAGCGCTCTCCGCGAACGACACCATCGGAAACGCTAAATACTATTCTTTATCTTCTATCACTAGACCTCGTAGCTAAGCAAATGGCTACACAAAGTTTTTAAGACCTTCACGAAAATCCGATACCTAGTGCAGGAGCAATTCAGGAGAAACGGGTATACCATTAATTACAGACTACTGTATGCAAAACGACATTCCGACAAATATTACGACGTCTATATCCCGAAACCGAAACATTTTGGACATTCTTTCCCCACAACAGAGCTAACTTACTCTCTAACCTAGTTTGAACTGCAGGATAATTTAAAATTATATATTAGTTGTAGTATTTTCGTATTATTAAATATAACAAAAATTATTGTTTCAATTGATTTGAAAATCGGGTTTAAGGCAAAACAAAATTCATTTTCCAATTCCCAAGAACAATACGATATACGATATGTGACCAGACTCAAATGAGACAAAGGAATGAAGCAAGAAAATGCTCGATTTACTTGTTCTGCGTGTGTTAACATCTGTCCGTTGTTGCTGCTTTCGTTCGATAATTTTAAAGCTATCGAGCTGAAACTTTGCACTGAGTCTTCTTTTCACCGCAAGCTGATAAATATGTCAGGAATCAATGGGATCGATGACTATATCTTATAACACCGCCGGAACAATCGGTCAAAAACTGGGTCTTTAGTGAGAAAAATTTTTGCTTTTAATGCGACGTTCACTAAACTCTGATATATTAAAGCATTATAAGGGTATAAAAATTTCAATAAAGACTAATTCTTGGATTTCTCTATTATATTTTATTCAAACCCTTGATACCCTTTAACATGCTTTTTCTTCTCACAAAATTCAATTAGGCCTCTCCCACATTTCACTTTATATTGTTACCCTATTGGTGTTAATAATATAAAAAAGCCCCAAATCCCCATCCCCATCTCTTCCCCCACACAGTTATATCCTTTTGTTGTTACCCAGCAAACAAGAAGGACATTGTTGCTCAACGCCCCAAAAGCATTGTCAATAAATTGTATGCCAGATTTATTGTCGCGCTGTCGCTAGAGAAATACCCGCGACCCTGCCCGCCTTTATGCTCATCGACCCCAACGGGTTGTAACCAATTGTGCTGTTGCACTTTCTTTTTTTTTGCCTCTTTCCCATTCAACATGCCCCATTTGTGTTTTTAATCTAAGCTAATTGGATTTGCAAATGGTTGTTGCAAAAAATTGTACAAATAAAAAAACACACCCACCAAGATATCCGCCTATAAATAAAACAAATATATATATATGTTCCTATGTCTGCATGCCAGTGTGTGTGTGTGTGTGTGTGTGCATGCATTCATATGTAAATACAATGTCCTCGCGGTTTGGTGCAATTTTAATGCTCTGTGTATGAGAAATGCCTACAAATGTACAATAAAAATCATTAAATATTTTACATTTTGGGCTTAAGAAATTACGAATAATTAATATGCATGCCTGGTCCGTCAGTTGATCGAAACAATTTGTATTTTAATTTTTCACTTTATTTTGCAACTAATTTTACATGAATTGATTAAGGAGGAAAATTGATATAAACATTTGGCAAATTTTAATAATTGTATGCATATTTGGTTTATACAAATTGTTATTCGTTTATTCAATCAAATAAATGCTAATGCTTAAATTCAATTATGTTGCAAAAAAAAAAAATATATACAAAGGCGAACATTTGCCCCAAAAGTAGGCAATGATTTCCTGCTGCTACAGCTTACTTTTCATGCGTATGACATAAATATTTGATAAAGGCCAAGGGCAGATAAACACAAGCAACCCCTACCCCCTACACCCCTCGTGGACTCAAGTAAATGTAATTTGATTGGAAGAAAAAATTCAATTTATGTCAAACCAAATGCAAATGATGAACGTTTTCGTATTTTGGTAACTAATTAGCTGGCGACATTTGTGGTTGACGCTTCACTCGCCTCTGGCCAAACATCTTGGGGCTTTTTCTTTGGCATTTTCCTTCATTGCGTGTGATTTAATTTAAATAGTGAAATCAAAAAGTACCGGCAATTTATGCATACCTGCGGCCCAAGTGATTGTTGAGGGGGTGTGGGTGGTGGGTGGTGGGTGGGGCGTGGCCTATTTTGCGTTTGTATTTGTGCCGCAATCCCATTATGCGTCTAATTGCATTTTTCGGCGCTTCTTGTGATTTAGTGTCGCCATAGGGAAACTACTTTCCATGGACCTAAAAAGGATGGGGCAGAGAGAGAGAGAAGTGGGGGCGAAGTTGCGGGGCTTATGCAGGTGCCAAGCAATAGTGCTTTAATAGCAAATGAATAGCAAAGCGTAAAAGCGCACTCATTCTTGTGGTGCACCCCACAAATGTGGCACAAGCGAATAAAAATATATAATATGTTTGCGATTTTTAGCTGGCTCGAGGTCAATGTTTTTTACGTGCTTGGCTAAAAACAAACAAACAAAACACGAGTTTTGATTTTCAATATATTTCAAACCTTCGATTCGTCTTCAGGGAAAAAAACCACAAAGCGTCCGCTTAGTCAGCTGTGGAGTTGATAATTGATAGTTGATATGAGCCAGCTAAAAATCGGAAATAAAAAACATAGGTCGCTATCTATAACAAAATATATAATATTCCTATTCAACATCAGACCACTATCGATATTATCGGATCATATCGTATAAAATTGCACATTTCTAATAACTTCATTGCAGCAGGTAAGGGTAACATTTGAGTTACATATTTGTTTTGGAGATTAAATCAGTAACCGTAAAACACTTTAAAATTTTAACCGACACCCGTAACCATAACCGAAAGACAAGTTTCATATAATACTTCAACCTTCAAACATTTGCCAACCTGCGCCAACGATTATCGTACCAAAACATTAACAAATATATTATTGATTTTTCCTCTACTATTCAAAGAAGGTAAAGATTTTAGTTAGCTGCGATGTCTTTTCTTGTTCTCCATATTTTCCTTTATTTAAAAATGCCAATATGTTTTTATGAAGACATGCTGATATTCACCACAAATTGTTGTTGTTTTAGCGATCGACTTTTCAAGTGACTCTCTTCCTCTGAATATTATATATATATAGATGAGAAAAGAAAACCTTAAACATGCTCTCCGCCCTAGTGACTGATTATCAACCCCACAGCCAAAAGCCCTTTATCAACCAGTTTTACCATTTGTCGTAGCAGTATTTGGGCAGTTGTATAGGGGCTGGTGTCTGGGAAGGAGACAATTTTTTTACCAGCAAGAAGGAAATTATCCTAAGGTGTTTCACCCCCGGACCAGTGGCATTCTTCAAAGGGTAAGAATGTAGCCAGAACACGTATGAGACTCGCGGCAAAACGACTAACTTATTTGAACACTTGCCCAGACATATCGCTCATTTTTACTTCAAAGGACTGGGTTTAAGTCAAACGAATCCATTTAAAGAAAAAACGCTAGTTCTCAATTTT